>ARYC01003346.1:0-58137 GCA_000711775.1 Oxytricha trifallax | reverse complement strand
TAGAAGGGGAGAACAGAGATAGGACTTTAAACATAAATTGAATATGTTGAGGAGCTAAAAGAACCGCAACCAATTGAAAAATAAAAACACTTTGAATGCAATGATTGTTAAAATTTCTTCTCAACTGAGTAGAGCTTGAAGAGGCATATTAAAGAAATAAATTCTGGTAAAGCAAAGATTTTTTTCAAGCATGATAAGGTGGATGGCAGGTATTAATGCACGACTTGCATGAAGTCTTACACTCACTCAGCTAAGGTTAATAGACACATGCAAAGGCATCATTTAAGCGAGTTTTTAATGTAAGATTAACAGACTTAAAAACTTATACCTGCCAAGAGAAAGTCTTAAACTCTTGAATCTTTAAGAGAGTTGTAAGAAAAGCTCAAGAGGCAGAAAATGATATGAGTCAATGAATCAACCTGCAGGGCAATACATTTTTAGCATGCTTCTAAGAGAGAGCTATGTATATTCCTGCATTAAATGCTGTTGATCTTATCAGTTGTATAGAAAACTACTTGAATATAAATGTGTCTAGCAAGGCAAAACTTATAGTAGTCGACGAGTTTGCATACAAGGTATTTCAGCTATCTCATTAAGAATGAACAGTATTAGAATGAGTTTGCTAACGAATATATCGTTCTTAGAGAAGCTTAAAAAAGAGATTGCAAGAACTTGCTTAAGCTAGACGGCGTTATTTTAGGCTTTGGGTTCATTGCACTAAGGCTTAAGAAATATGAAATGATTCTAAGAGACTATCTATATCAAAACAAATATCTGGATGACTTGAATGATATACTTTCAGATATGATTAAGGGTTTCTAGGAGTTGTATGAACTTGGATATGTTCATAGAGATCTAAAGCCTGAAAATGTGATGCTCAACCTCTGTCCTTTAGAAGTTGTAGTTATCGATTTCAATAGAGCCTTAAGATAAGAGATTGTAACATTAGCAAAGGTCCTTGGGACACCAGGTTACTTCCCAATCAGAGGGAAGTGGACAAATGGTTCTGTTTAGTGGGATGTATGGGCAGTTGCTGCTATCATATTAGAAAGTGACATGGAAAGCATGTCTTACTTTGGTACTAAGCATGAAAAACAATCAATTAGCTTATCTTAGAAGCATATAAAGTAAGAAGATGTCTGCGAAGAAATAAAAAGCATAGTAGAGATGATAATCGTGAGAGCTCTTCATATCCTAGATAATCCTTAGATGACATACTTGAGCCACTATAAAGAGCAAGATTCAAGAGATACAACAAAGACAAGCAGATAAAATTTGTTTGAATTAAGTACTCTAATACTCATTAAATATCATTAAATTCACATAAAACCTGCATTTTCTCTACTAACCCCAATAAGACCCTAACTACACCTTACAAATCAAAGCACTTATAAACCTCACTAAGGGGTTTTGGGGTTTTGAATGAGATTTGAATTAATTGATAACCAAACTTCTATAAGAAGCTTTACAAATAAATCCAGTTTTAATCATACCTACTTATAAAAGACGAAAGATGCCTCAAACACATTTGATCTCTCATAAAATGAAGATCTTTAGAATGGCAAAATTCCTATGAATGACTCAAATTATAGTGTTAGTGGAAATCAAAGACTTATAAGAAGCAAATCTCAATTCAGTAGAATGAAGTCATTTACTAAGAAAAAAGTTTAAATAGTAAATTCTCAGACTTAAAAACTTGATTAAATCATGCCATCTAGCTAAAGCAATGCTATGACTTTTTACAATCCTGTTTATCTAATTTTCAATATAAGAAATTTAAATGATAAATTTTAATTATATCCCTAGTAAACAGATAACAATTAATAACTACTCTTGGTTTCAGGACCCCCGAATAATAGTAATGTAACTTCTAATTATTACGAAATGACAGTTAATAAAACCCAGCATGACAAATCCTAATTAGTCTTCAACTTAAATTCAGATAGGAGTCATAAGACTAGGAATGACACTTAATAAGTGTTCTAGAAATTGGCTAGCTTAAGAAAACAAGAGAAGAAGGATATTAAGAAAATAAGCAGCAAAAATAAATCAAGGGCAGTTTATTGATAAATATATGTTTTTAAAAAAGTAGAGTTATTTAAATACAGTTGGATTAGATAAAAATGGATATGATAAAACTAATGATATTGTCTAAGAGGAAGCCTTTGGGTAGAGCGCTAATAAGAGCAGTCAAAATTAGAATCATAATTTCGAAAATTTCACTTTTAATATTTTATGAATTAAAAAAAACTAATTTTATGAATTATATCTTGCTTTATTATTAATAACTCATTAGATAGCACCAAAAGTTCAATTATTTAATCAAGACTAAACGTTAGACATCCTTAATATCAATTATCATTTATATCAATTTTAGAATTATTTGGTTCTAATAATTATAATTAACAAAAGTCATTTCTGAAAATTAAATTATGCAGATGAGAGCAAAGACAAAGTTTACAAATTTGAAAAAATACCAGAATATTAATTCTTTCCAAAATAAAATGTACCAAAACCTAAAACAAATTCAAGAAATAAGAAAGGAGTTGAAATTTCTAGAAAAGGGGAAAAGAGGGAAATTCTTAAGGAAGAGAGAAAAAGTAGGTTTGATAAGTTTGAAAAAATGGATAGAAAAAACTAAAGCCAATCACCTTCCAGATAAAATAAATCTACTATTAACCAAAATGATGGTTGCATTTTAATAAATTTATTATTATTAGCATTTTAAATATGGTTAAATCAGTAATAGAAGTAATAAGATGGTTCCAATTTCAAAGGAAATTATTTAAAAATAAACTTAATATTTATTTATTTAAAAAGGTATAACAATTTTAATTATATCAAGAGCATTTAAAACTCTTTCATGAGTTTTTATTGTTTTATTTGAAATTTGGAAAATTGGTATTAGAGTTCTTTTGAGTTGATTGTAATTTTAATTTCAAATTTCATGGCATTAATATTTGTTTGTTAGAAATATTATTTAAGTCAATATGTTTTACTATAGACTCTTAAAAAAGGATGTTAGCAATTATTAATTATGGAAAATTCTTTAATCTTAAAATTTTTATTAGCATTTATTATTTAATCTTTTAGTACTATATCTTTAGAAATTCAATTTCCTTAATTGAAGTTATCTATTCTCATAATTTATAAATTTCGAATACGGTTTTTTTAAATTAGGAGGTCTTATAATTATATTAAAATTTCATTAGAAGCATATTTATATTTAACAATTAAATCTAATCCTAATATGAATTTGTACTTGAAATATTGCCTCCTAATTTAATATATTCTTTATTTGTAGGTCCTCCAAGTTAATTTTTTTATTATTTAAGAGTTCGTTTTTACTGGAAATTTCTTTCATAAATGTAATTATAAATAAAATATTTGTTAGAATATAAAATATACTTTAATTGACCTCCTATAAGATAACTATATTTAATAGTCGATTTATCTATTGGAAATTTAGGATAATAATAAATACATTATTTTAAGATTTTGATACATTTTTCCTCATTTTAATAAAAAGTAATGGGTAATTATTTTGTTAAAATCTCTCATTTTTCCAATATTTTGAATGTTTCTTATAATTAAACTATGCAATTTTGGTAGAGCTGTTAGTAATATATATATGAGGTCTTAAAAAAATTGTCAACTTCTAACAAAAAATATAAATGAATTTTTCAAAAAGGGTTTCCCAAAAATTTATTATTATAATTTTATATCAAGATGAAAAAATGTTTGGTAACACGAAGAAACCCCAATCCTAAACATTGTCAATTTCAATCAAAATGCTTATAAAACTCATGAGGGGGTTTTGAGGTTTGGATTTTATCATTCAACATATAAACGCGACTAAAAGCAAAATTGATTAAATATATGATGTTTTATTACATATAATTGAACAAATGGATTATTATATTCTTAAGTTTTAAAGTATTCTAAAAATAGTTTTCCATAAAAATATTGTTGGAAATATCAGAATTTGAAAATTAATTTTATTTTTATAAAACTGAATATTTTATAAACTGAATAGGGGTCGATGACTTTGGT
Organism: Oxytricha trifallax; assembly: GCA_000711775.1. NCBI lineage: Eukaryota > Ciliophora > Spirotrichea > Sporadotrichida > Oxytrichidae > Oxytricha > Oxytricha trifallax. The sequence goes on along the minus strand of ARYC01003346.1, from coordinate 54,084 downwards.
CAAACCAAAAAATATATAGTACTTGATCGTTAAATTATAATTAATTTTAAGTAAAATAGATAATTAAGTATTAATTATTACTAATATATGTTGAGCGACGAGGAACACAAAACTACGACTTTGTCATCTTGAATGCAAATGATGGAAGCAAAAATTTGGAAACATTCTAAAAACACATATTGAGATACTACTCATTCAGTCGTTGGAAGAATAAATGTTGCATGCACAACTTCTGGAGCAATGTAATCAGGAGTACCAAAAAAAGTAGGGTAGGTAAATATTTTTAAAAATCCTAATGCCATCTTTAATAATATTTTGCCCATATTTATTATACATATATTAGTAATAATTAATACTGATTATTATATATTAGAGATCTCTAATTAAATTTTGATCTCTTTTTTTAATTTCCCTTGCCTTAAGCGATTCACTACCACTCACTAAAATAGATGATTATAAGAATTTGATTAAGAATATTAAATATTATAATAACATCGGATCAGAAGATGAAAGGCACAAAAACATATCTAATTAATGATTTTTATTTTTAGTACCTTTTAAGAGTTGTGACTTACTTAAACTGAGACTTTGACAAGCTACAGAAAGAAAACTCAAAGACACATATTAGTTGAAATAATGGTGACATCTATGAAGGATAAGAATGAATGAAAAATAAAGCTGTTCCACCTTTTACATTTTTTCCATACTTCAAATAAAATTCCTTTTATTCTTTATCAAATACTTACAATCATCTATATTTCGTAAAATTTATCATAAATGATTTAAAATTACTATGATTAATTCTTGATGGTATAACTTTGTAGAATGAGATAGTATACTGTTATTTTGGATGATTTTTATGCAAAATTAAACTAGATTTATGATACTCTAAGAATGTGATTAAATAATTGCGTCATTAGTAAAGTATATCTTATTTATAATCTCTATCAAAGTATAACCCGTTTATCAAAGTAACTGCTTCTATTTTAACTAGTAAATCAATTAAATAAATTAACTTTTCAATTCGAATTTTCTTCCAATATTATGATACATCTTATATTATTGATAAATAATATTTAATATAAATATTAATACTATTGAAAAGCAATTTCAAGTTAATAATAAATAAAAATTTAATAATTTTTTCCTGAGCTTTATAATTTATTATATAGCACTAAAATACAATTATGTTTGATATTCTATAATTTCGAAAGTATAATTAAAAATATATTATATTTAACAATCGTCTATTTTTAAATAAAAACATATCATAAAAATCAATGATTAAATTTTTTATCAAGAATTTCTTAACTTTGTTAATAAAAATAAAAAATTAATTTAAGCAATATTTATTAAAATGATTTGTATTTTGAAAGCTTTCTAGGAATTTATATACTTTATATCTTGGTGACATCTCGACTTTATGACTTTTTATACATACAAAAATAATATAAAATTTTCAAAATTTTTTCTACAACTGTAATTTACAAATACGATATAACTTTTTATTTTTAATAAGTTTTTCTTCGTCCAAAAGCTTAACTTTTTCTCGCATACTCCCATAGGAAAAACAAATATTATTAAATTTCTATTAAAAAAAATGAAATTATTTTTATTTACATAACATACATAATTTAACTTTAAAAAAATTAATCTCTTACATCACCGTCATTCAACATATTTCCAATAATTAGTATGATTAATTTTTTATTTTTTCTAATCAAATCTGGCTTTGCTCATTTACATTTTTTCATTAATCATACGTTTGTTAAAATTACAATTTACTTTATTTTTAAAAAGCAATGATTTTTTTAATGATATTGATATAATAGAAAATATTAAGAAATAATAAATATAAATTTGGAACTGCATTGATTTTTATTGTGCTAATAATATGAAGTCCTGGTAAATTAAAATTACATTAGTTTTAAGTTTTTTAACTACTTATTATTACTACTATAAATTCAAGATTAATAAAATTAATATTTAGAATTTTATTGATTGAATATTAATGGAGAAAATTTAAAGGTTGAATGCATATTGCTTCAACTTTTAATTCTTATTGCTATATACATCTTTACCAACTAAAATTGGATGATACTTTATTTTGATTAATAAGCTATTAATATGTTAAAATAATTGAAATAAATTTGCAAATATTTATGTATGAACTAAAAGTAAGAGATTTATAAATAATTGTTTTTCATAATATGAACAAACTTTAAATTAAAATGAGTTAAAAGTTTACATAAAGACGATCTATATTGTTTTATTTAAATAATATCATTATTTTTTTAATGACAGAATTTGAAATAAAGTAAATTGTAATTTTAACAAACGTATGATTAATGAATAAAATGTAAATGAGCAAAGGCAGATTTGAATAGAAAAAATAAAAAATTAATCATACTACTTATTGGAAATATATTGAATGACGGTGATGTAAGAGATTAATTTTTTTAAAGTTAAATTATGTATGTTATGTAAATAAAAATAATTTCATTTTTTTTAATAGAAATTTAATAATATTTATTTTTCCAATGGGAGTTTGTGAGAAAAAGTTAAATTAGTTTACTAAGTAAAACTTATCAAAAATAAAAAATTATATCGTATTTGTAAATTATAGTTGTAGAAAAAATTTCGAAAATTCTATTCTATTCTATTGTATATATAAAAGGTCATGAAGTCGAGATGTCACGAAGGAATTCGGTTCAGGCTGTTGGGGTCAACTTTTTCATTTGAAATGGCATATTTTATGGGGAGGGGTAGAGTGGGAGTAGAAGGGGTAGGGGTGTCGGGGAGAACAACCAGCTAGATTTATGAGTGAAGTCTCTTTCACACTTCTCACAAAAATATACTTCAACTTCCTCTGCTTAAATTGAAATTTCATTTCTAACTTTCTCCTTTTCTTTGTCTCCAACACACTTGTTTGCCATTTTTTCTCTTATTCATTTCTATTTTAATAACAGAGACCTCAAGTAATAGCTCTGGTAGTTCTTTATGAGAATTCATCTTGCAGCTTTCACATTTTTTATTGTTGCCAAATGTAAGTCTCATTTAGTTTTATGGAAGTGCTGTTGTTTTTCTTAAAATTTTAGAGCTAATATAACTCAGAGCTAATAAGACATTTGCAATCCATTTAGTTTTTTGGGAGGTTTTTAGAGTATTAGCGAAGAAAAATGAGGATTAAGAGACGAACCAGCTCTAAATATGGGTGAGAAAGTAACCATTTTTACTATTAATAATAAGTTGATTACAGCACGTGCCAATTTAAGAGGTGTACCAAATTAAGTACGTACTGCTTTAGGAGGTATTTTGTCATTTTGATGACTAAACTTAAGGTGATCCTAATTAAGTACTAGCATTAATTAAAGCTCATAATTAACTAGCATTTTAGGATCTGTTCCTAATTAATTACTTACCAATTTAAATTAAAAAACATGGAACTATAACAGTAGAAATTGGGATCAATCTCTCAAGTTTGAAACCAGTTCTCAGAAATTTCTCCAAATCCTAATTAGAGATTGACCTCCTATAGAATGCCCATATTTAATAAGGAATCTTGATTATGTAGTTAGTTTGTTCTTGCCAACGATGAAAGGTACTAAAATTTCATTTCTAAGAGCGATACTCTACGAAGAGAAAAAAGCATTGAAAACTTAAGATGTAAAGTTTGCAGAGATTCCAAACTATCCAGAAATCTCAGTGACTAACTTATACTATGATGCTATGAATGACCCAGAGGTTTCGCAGTACCTGCCTACTAAGAGCAGTTGTCAAATAAACTACCTGAAAGAAACTATTTCTTTGGCATACTTGCAACAATTAAAGGTGATTACTTGAAAGAAATTATTCAAGAATCTCATAAGAAAAGGTACAGCATCTCTTCAGTAGATAAGGAAAAACACGGGATAAAGATAAGTGAGAGCTGTCTATCAGATCTGCAGAAGCACCCTTATATTTCAAGTAAGATTTCAAGCTTAACTCTTTAGAAAAATCTGGTACTGGCATCTTCTTGATGAAGGAATAGAGCAAGCTTCACAGAGAGCGAAAGTCGCAGACAAAGTATGAAGTTAGCAAGAGACTTTATTTAAATATTTAGCCTCCAAATTCAATGAACATAGATGCTGGAGCTGGGAGCAAGAGAATAAACATAGGTCCAAGCAAGTCTTAAGCGGAAGAAAAGAAAGAGAAGCCAGCTTTCTCTTAAGAATTTTAAATGTGACTTATATATTCATTGACTTAACTCTAAAAACTTATTAATATACATTCACTCTCCCGTCGTTAACACACTTTTAAGCCAATTAATTATCTACTCTCTTCGCTGAACTTTTAATAAAGTCTACTGTATCGATAGGTAGATCATGCATCAAGTGGTATAGCAGCAGTTTCTTGTAATGACCTTTTAATATACCCCAGTAGAACTCAATTCCATTAAACTATGGACTGTAAGGTACGTTGAACACTGGCGTTATTCTAAGTTGTTCATAACTCTTCCTTGTTTCTTTAGTCTTATGGACAGAAAGATTATCAGTAAACAGTATAATCTCTTATTCATGGTACTTCTCTTTCAGCTATTCTAAAAACTTAATACAATGCTCTGTCTTAATAGAGAGAGAATTAATAACTTAAGTTTCTAAACCAGTATCCTCACTAATTCCTCCAAGAATTGCCATTGTTCATACCTTGACTTTCTAGTCATGTACTTCTACTTCTATATTACTATGCCTCTTATACCAAGACTTCTAGATGAAAGTTTTGAAGGTAAACACAGCCTCGTCAGCATGTATAAACTTTATATTATTCTATTAAGCTCTCTGCATATAATTATAAATATAATTTAGGTTATTGTTGTAAAATGGCAGAGTGAAATTAATCACTCTCTTGATACGATTCACACCTTTGTAAGAGATACCGTTTAATTTATAGATGTTGGCTATAGACGAATTAGAGATCTTCAATTTAGGTAATTGGCGATGAAACATAGTATCGCGTTGGTCGGGAGAGAAGTGAGCCCAATACTTCAAATTTTTTTATCATTAATAAGATAGTCAATATGCTTCTATAGAAACTTTTACTACCTCTTAGGCTTAGAATATAGCTACTATTGCTTTAATTATACTGCTATAAGGCAGTAGGAGCGAACAGTTGACGGACTTCGCTTTATGAGTAGCGCAATAGACCTATAGTTTAGTACTGGTTTGATTTATTAACTGTATATATATCACATCCAATCGAAGTTTAAACACTAAATTGATAGAATCTTCACCATAAATAGACCAAAAGCTTGCTATTTTTGTCTCGCATTTAATTAATAACCTTAACCCCTAACAAATTCCCTTCAAATCAAAGCACTTATAAACTTTATTAAGGGGTTTTGGGGTTTTGATTCTATAATAAATTATTTCAACTAATTGCAAAACTATAAAGCTGTCTCCTTCTCAATTTTGATCTATTGAATTCATCTTTTTATTAAATAAATTAAATATAAGGACTCAATTAAATTTTTATTCTCATTAATTAAAAACATTCCCGATTTATACGAATATAAAATTTTATATCAAAAGATAATTTTTGTACAATGATATTAAAACATAAATTTGAAATATGGTAATTTAACTCTATTCTTAATTAGGTATGATTCAATAAATTAGTATGGACAATATAAAAATTAATAAAGAAATAAGTTATGAAAAGGGTTACCCTATTTATCTTAAAAATTAGAATTTAAAAATTATTTTGAATTTTATTTTTTTATGCCAAAGCTATTCCTTGAGGTTTTGATTTGAAAGCCAGAAAATTTAACGAAAAAAAACTAAAGAATTCGAAAATTAAATTTTAATATTGAAATTAATTATATCTTGGGATGTCTCTATTTATGAATGTTTATTTTTTGTAATAAGTTTCTTATTATTATTATCTACTATAAACAATTTAATATATCAATATAGAATATAAAATAACGATTGAGTGATGTTAACAAAATTTCTTAGCTATAATTCAAAACTCATCTGGAAGATTGACGCTTCTACGCTTAAAAAAGCTATTCTTTTGCATTTATACTTTTATTATAAGAATAAGATTAATTAGATTTTTTTAATTCTGATGTCTTTGATCATAAATTGCTTTCTATTAGTAACACAATTAAAATCTTGCAATCAATCTTAATATTTTAATGAACAAATCAATGATTTAATTAAAAAAGATTTTTAAAGTTTTAATTAAAAAATAGTGGATATTTTAATATAAAATAATTGCGCGGGTAAGTGAACTAAAAAGGAAATCTCTCTAACTCAATTTACTTTTTTAAATTCATCATTTAAAAATGTCAATAATTATATTTTTCACCTTAATTTTATTAATGCTAACACTTTTTTTAGTTGGTTATATAAGTGATATTTTTTATTAAAGAAATAATTATAAATGCAAAATTATTTTTCTCTTATTTAGCAAATTATTAAAAATACAAACTAGGTGAAATATAACAAATATTTAAACCTATTTTAAATTTATATCAATTTATTGTGTAATAATGGTTAAATTAATAAAACCTATTAAGAAAAATAGAATAAATAACCTGCAATTGCATTACTTTTTATACAAATATAATAAGTTTATAATTTAACCATATTCAAAACCCCAAAACCCCTTAGTGAGGTTTATAAGTGCTTTGATTTGTAGGGTATAGTTGGGGTCTTATTGGAGTTAGTAGAGAAAACGCATGTTTTTAATGAATTTAATGAATATTTATAGAGTATTACTGTACTTAATTCAAACAAATTTTATCTGCTTATCTTTGTGATACCTCTTGAATTTAGCAGTTTGCAGTTGTTCTAGTATATCATCCAATGATTATCGTGGATATGCTGGAGCTTTTACGATGACCATCTCAACTATCTTCTTAATTTCATTGCATATTTCATTTTGCTTAATATGTTTAGCAGCCAAACTTATTGATTATTTCTCATGTTTTGTTCCAAAGTATGACATACTTTCCATATCGCACTCAAAAATAATTGCAGCTACCGCCCAAACATCCCATTATACAGAGCCATTTGTCCATTTCTCTCTTATAGGGAAGTATCCTCGAGTGCCTAAAACCTTAGCTAAAGTCACTATCTCTTGTCTTATTGCTCTGTTGAAATCTATGACTACTACTTCTAAAGGGCAGAGATTTAGCATTACATTTTCTGGCTTCAAATCTCTATGAACATACCCTAGATCATGGAGCTCTTTCACACCCTTAGTCATATCTGTGAGTATCTCATTCAAATCATCAGGATATCTATTATGGTAGAGATACTCTCTTAGAGACATTTCAAACTTCTTGAGTCTCAATGCAATAAAACCATGACCAAGTATAACTCCGTCGACTTAGCTAAGTTCTTGCATTATCTTTTCTAAGCCTCTCTCAGTACTATGTATTCATTTGCAAACTCATTTTAATATTGCTCGTTCTTAATGAGATACTTGAATGGATATACCTTGTATGCGAATTCATCAACAACTATAAGTTTTACCTTGTTAGGTACGTCAATATTCAAGTAGTTTTCAATACAGCTGCTTATGTCGACTGCATTTAATGCAGGTATATACATTGCTCTCTCTTATAAGCATGCAATATATATACCATTTGCTGGTTGGTTCATTGACTCAAACCGCTTCTATCTCTTAAGTCTCTCCTACTGCTCTATTTGTGAATCAAGAGAGTTATTTTTTTCTTTTAGCAGGTACAAGCTTTTAAGTTTCCTCATCTTTAATCAGGAATTCGCTTAGATGATGATATATATAGAAAGCATATGTCTCTTTACTTTAGCTGAGTGAGTATAAGACTTCATGCAGGTAGTGCATTAGTATCTACCATCCACTTTGTCATGTTTAAAATTGATCTTGGCCTTGCCAGAGTGTACCTCTTTAATGTGCCTCTTCAAGCTAGACTCAGTTGAGAAGAAGTTTAGCAGTCTTCACATTAAAATGTTTTAATTTTTTCTATTGGTTGCTGTTCCTTATCTTCCTCAACCAATTCAACTTATGTTTAACTCCCATCTCAGCACTCTACTTCTTGTTTTAAACTGAAATTTTAAAGACCTCAGCTTCAAACTCTAGAGCTCTTAGCTCTACCTCCTTTTCAATATAAATTACTTCTGGTTTCTTGGAGGAGCCAAAGTTGAGCAATGATTAACCTGTTCCAAGAGAACCTGCCTTACGATTTAAGTTAGCCGCCATGTTTAAATTCAATTTTAAATTTCTATTATTAATAAGTAAAAACCTCACTGGCTATACTAACTTTGTATAGGAGCTGGCACTGCAACAACAATGGTTGATTCTTAGGTGTTAAGACATCATATTTATACTTAGTTTATAACTATACATTTTCTAATTTTATGCTTAATATTTTTAATTTTTGTACCAACTGAGAATAAATTCAGGTTAGTACTGGTACCAATTAGGTTTTGAACCATTTTGGAACTTTTCCATTAAAACCTCATTATTTTAAAACTAGGTACTAATTAAGTATTGGTACTATTAACTTGGTACCAATTAAATTTAAACGAATTTAGTACCGGTACTAATCAAATTTAAACAAATTTAGTACTAAATTAATGGAACTAAATTGATAAAAATGGAGCTCCATCTCTGAAGTTTGTTACAGCTTCTGCCAGCTTTCTCCACGTATCCTTATCAGGTTACCTCCTATAAGATGCCCATATTTAATACTAAGATTTTTAACACTAGGATCCAGAACTCTATATAATAGAATTTGAAATTCAATAACAAGAGAAGGAACAAGGATGGAATCTATAAGTACTGCAATGAAGAGGGTTGAAGCTTAAGAAATGATCTAAGATTTAGAAGCAAGGAAGATCTCTATCGATACCTCTCTTAGCATGGTAAGCATGTGACATATACTGAATCATATACTATAGTGGGTTTATTCCTTCCAACGATGGAAGGTACCAAAATTTCATTCTTAAAAGCTATACTCTGCGATGAGAAGAAAGCCTTCAAAAACAGTGAAATAAAGTTGATAGATATACCAAACTACCCAGAGATTTCAGTCACTAATCTCTACGAGGATGCGATGAAAGATGAAGAGTTGGTAGTTTTCCTTCCTACCAAGAAACAACTCTCTAACAAGCTTCCAGAAAGGAGCTTCTTCTTTGGAGTTCTCGGCACTTTAAGAGAGAGTTATCTCAGAGAGATCATTGAAGAAGCTCACAAAAAACGCTACTCTATTTCTCCTGAAGATTAAAAGAAGCAGCATACTTATAAGCGAGATCTGGCTCGCTGAGCTTAAGAAGCATCCATTCCTCTCTCGTAAGCTTTGATTCATAACTTTGTAGGGAAACCTGACTGGTATATTCCTAATGAAAGAGCATGCGAAGGTTCACAGAGAGAGAAAGTCATAGACTATTTATGAAGTGAGCAAGAGACTTTATAACGATGTCTAAAAGCCAGAAGAAATGAACATAGATGCAGGAGCTGGCACGAAGAGAAGAAATATGGGTCCAAGCAAGCCATAAGAAGAGGAGAAGAAAGAGAAGCTAAACCCCTTTATGGGCCAATTTAATATGTGAATATATTCATGTTTAAATCTAAAACTTATTTATAAACATTCATTCTTCCTTCTCTCGCACAAACTGTTGTCTTATCTACGCTTACTCTCTTACAGCTGCTTTGAATCAAATCAACTGTATCGATAGGCAAGTCATGCATAAGATGATACAGCAGCAGCTTCTTGTAGTGAGTCTTGATTTAACTCCAGTAGAATTCTATTCCATTAAATTAAGGACTATAAGGAACGTTTTAAACAGGAGTTATATTTAGGTCGTCATAAGCTTTCTTAGACTCCTTAGTCTTATGAACTGACAGGTTATCAACAAACAGGAAGATCTCTTGGTTGCTATACTCTCTCTTAGCTTATGTAGGAACTCTATATACTACTCTCGCTTAATAGAGCGAGGGTGAATCACATAACTCTCTAAGCCTGAATCTTACTTATACCAGCTAAAATTGCATGGGTGACTACCTTCACTTTTTAGGCATAAACTTCTATATTATCATACTTCTTATACAATGACTTATTAATAAAAGTGTTGAAAGTAAACACAGCTTCATCTGCATGTATGAACTTGATGTTATTATCAATAGCTCTCTGCATTTAATCATATATATATTTTAATTATTACTATAAAATGGCACTGTAAAATCAATCACTCTCTTCACTCTGTTGACAGTCTTGAAAGTAATACCATTTCTTCTATAAATGTTGGCTATAGTCTAAGGAGAGATGCGCATATCAGGAAACTTGCGATGAACATTACAGCTCGCTAGTCTAGAGGAAAGTGTGCCCAATACTTTAAAGTCTTAGAGTCACAGAGGTGGTCAATATGGTGCTGTGAGAACTTTTATTTTCTAGCAGGATGCTTTCAAGTACCAGAATTAAAATGCTAAACAGCTAACATGCAGTGATACCTAACAGTAGAGGCACTCTTGTGTAAGAGCTTTGCAATAGCTGCATAATTCAATACTGGTTTGACTTAATCTATATTAATACTCGTACCATACCTAAGCTGAAGTAGTAAATCTAAATATTTCTCATTATAAATCGACCCTAAATTTCGCTAATTTCTATTTCTCATTTTGTAAATAGGCCTAATTTATCTACTAACCCCAATAAGACCCCAACTATACCCTACAAATCAAAGCACTTATAAACCTCACTAAGGGGTTTTGGGGTTTTGATTCTTCTTAGAATTTAATGTGACTTGAATAGAATATTTAAAATATGCAATATTTTAAATTAATTTTAATTAGAATAAGCCAAAAAAAAACACAGCTGAATTCCAGCTCATATAATTTAAATTAGTAATATAATTTATTGCACTTTACTTTAGCTTGCGAAGATAAATGTTTAACTTGCAATTAATTTAATTAAAGGAAATAATAAAACATACATAATAAATAATATAATCAATTAAGCTTCTGGGTGTCTCTAATGTGCGAACTAAGAGATGATTTTAAGTGCTGATGGCTAATGTTCATTTTGCCCTGACTATCAAATAATCTTAATTAATAAAATTAAGAAGCTTTTTTAAACTATTAAGTTAAAAAAGATGGCATCTGTTAGGGTAAATAAATAATTAAGATATTTTTCTATTAAATTAATATTAATAAAGCATTGTTTTAAAAATTAATATATAGAATGCATTTAGCAAGGCATAGAATTATCAATTGGAAACTGCATTTTTTATTATTTTTATTATTAATTAAAAATTAAAAATTTCTTTTTTATTATCAATTCTGATCAACAACCCCTACCCTATAAAAAAAGAGAAGCCCCCTTCATACTCGCATAAATGAAGTTTTCATTTTTTGTGTAAAATATATTCTTAAGTTTACATTTGTTAAAGCTTATTTGAATATGGAAAATTTTAAAACAGAAATATTAGAAAAATAACTGAATTTTAACAAACTTGAATTAGCAAAGGCTATAATAAAAATCTTATCTTGGGGACATGTCATTTTCATTCCATTTATTCACAAATTGAATTGCATTGGTTAAATAATCCTTCTAAGTTTAAATGTATAGACAGGATGCCTATATTTTTTATGTGTAAAATTAAGAGGAGTTTATATATATATATATATTTATCAATCTTTAATTGTACATTAATTTAGTCTTTTTATTAAATGTACGCTTCTAAAATATAAAATTTACATTAGAAAATTGTTATTTTCTTAAAGTTGAAAATTTTACATTCAAAACCCCAAAACCCTTTCAGTAGTTTGATTGAGTTTTTGATTGATAAAAGTAGACTATTAGTGCATGCTTTATTAGGGTTTTAATAGGGTTTATGTAGGGGTTTAATTTTTTAATATTAGTATTTTAAGTGAGTATATGCGAGGTTTTGGGTCAGTTTATGACAGTGAGTATATAGATTTATTGTTTAGTTTGCGATATGGATGTGATGAATATAGTGATTAACTCAAGCCTGTTTTATTATACGTCTATAGCAAGGCTACTCCATAAATCTCCTGCAACTGTGAGGTCTCACTGTCTATTATCATTGAATTTATAGAGATAGCATCTTAATTCTAAGCCTAAGAGACTTTAAAATTTTAGCAGCATCATATTGATTATCTTATTATTGATAAGACTCTTAAATACTGGGCTCATTTCTCTCTGGCCTAGAGGGTTGTGATGTTTTATCGCCAATTTCCAGGCTTCACATCTCTGCTTAATCGATAGCTAACATATATAAAAAGATCTTACAAGACAGTCAATCGCATTAAGAGAGTGATTGACTTTAATGTTCCATTTTATAAGACTAATTTAAATTATATATTCGATTAAATGCAGAGGTCTTAAGAGCATAATATAAAGTTAATACACGCTGATGAAGCTGTATTTACATTCAATACATTTATATCAAGGTCTTGGTACAAGAGGTATAGTAATATAGAAGTTTATGACTAAAAGGTTAAGATATAAACTCATGCAATCCTTGGTGGAATCAGTGAAGATAGTGGCCTAGAGACTTATGTTATCCACCCTCGCTCTATAAAGACTGAATAATATATTAAGTTCTTACAATAACTCAGAGACAAATACGCTGACTAAGAGATTATTCTGTTGTTGATAACTTATCAGTTCATAAAACTAAAGACTCAAGGAAGGAATATGAAAGGCTAAACATAACACCTGTATTTAATGTTCCTTACAGCCCTTAGTTCGGGGGGGGGTCTAAGTCGGTGCAAAAATTTTTTCAAAATCCTAAGTCGGTGCAAAATTTTTTTTCTCAAAAACATCAAAATCCCTAAGTCGGTGCATGATCAATTTTTGACATTATTAATATATTTTATCATCCTACCCCACATAAAAAGTATCATTATTAACTAAAATTTATGTCTCAGCTTCTGAATCGAACTCCTTCATTAAATTTCGATCATAGGACACTTATAATATTATTACAAAAATATTTTTTCTCTGTGACAGATATTTGTTTAAGTAAAATAAAAATATATTATTTCATATTTTAATATCTAATTAGTCAGTAGGCAACGAAATTGGGGATTAAGAACATCATAATTATTCGCTAAATTTAATGATGTGGAATTAAAAAATTCGTACACATTGATTAGTGTATTTAAAAAATACAGTTAAATGAGTCAATAGTTTTATCATCATTAAATTTAGCGAATAATTATGATGTTCTTAATCCCCAATTTCGTTGCCTACTGACTAATTAGATATTAAAATATGAAATAATATATTTTTATTTACTTAAACAAATATCTGTCACAGAGAAAAAATATTTTTGTAATAATATTATAAGTGTCCTTTGATCAAAATTTAATGAAGGAGTTCGATTCAGAAGCTGAGACATAAATTTTAGTTAATAATGATACTTTTTATGGGGTAGGTTGATAATATATATTATTATTGTCAAAAATTGATCATGCACCGACTTAGGGATTTTGATGTTTTTGAGGAAAAATATTTTGCGCGGACTTAGGATTTTGAAAATTTTTTTGCACGCTTAGCCCCCCCCCTTAGTTCAATGGAATTGAATTATATTGGGGGTTATTGAAAGGTCATTATAAGAAATTGCTGCTCTATCATTTGATGCATGTTTTGAAGATAGATACAGTCGATTTTATTAAGAGTGCTGCTCAGAGAGTCAGCGATTATAAAGATAAAGTATGCGCAAGAGAAGGGAGATTTTGTGTATATAAATAAGTTTTAGATTTAAATGAATGAATTAGTTCACATATTAAATTTGCCCTTAATAGGATTTGGCTTCTCTTTCTTTTTTTCCTCTTAAAGCTTGCTTGGGCCTCTGTTTCTTCTCTTTGTGCCAGCTCCTGCATCTATATTCATCTCGTCTGTCTTTTATAAATCTTTGAAGAGTCTCTTACTCAATTCATGCTTTACTTGTGACTTTATCTATCTGTTTAACTTGCTGCGCTCTTTCATAAAATATATAACAATTCCAGATTTTACTATAAAGTTAGAAGACTAAGCTTACTAGAGATGAATGGATGCTTCTGAAGTTCATACAGCCAGGTGTCACTGATTTTAATACATTGCTTCTCTTTTTCTTCAGGAGTGATGCTGTAGCTTTTCTTGTGAGCTTCTTAAATAACTTAATTTAAATACTCAGTTCAAGTCCAAGGACGCTAATGAAGAAGTTTCTCTCTGGCAACTTATTAGAGAGTTGTAGCTTTGATGGTAGGTAGAGAGCAACATCTGGATCACTCATAGCATCGTCATAGGTGTTTGTTACTGATATTTCAGGGTAGTTAGGTATCTCTATCATCCTAATTTCATTAGACTTAAAAGCTTTTTTGTCTTCACTCAGTGAGGCTTTTAAGAATGAGATTTTGGTTCCCTCCTAAGTCTGCAAGAACAATCCAACTATAATGGATTTATTAATCTTACTTAAGAACTTACCTTGTTATACCAAATATTTATAAAGGTCCTCTTTACTTCGAAATTTTCCTATTAAATCTTGAGATTAAATTCTTTTCATGCATCATTCATAGACTCCATCTTGCTTCCTCTTTCTAGAAATGTTAATGAAATTTAAAATTATGGATATCCATTCTAAGTTTATTAAAATCTTCCTGCTAAATATGGATGACCTACTTGAGGTTAACCTTGAAAAGATATGCGGAGAAGCATTGAAAAACTTGCTCCAAGTTTCACAGATATTTCCATTTTTATCATTAAATTGCTCCTAATATTGTTTAATTATTTTAGGAGTTCCTCCAAATTAAGTTCAAACTTTATTAGGAGTTAAATTTTAAGGTTAAAACTTAATTAGGAGCATATTAAATTAAAAGATTTTTAATAACTTTACCTCCAAATTAAGTTCAAACTTGATTTGGAGGACCTCCTAGAGAAACAAAATTTCATTAGGAGTATTTTAATTTACTAAAATGTATAAAATTCTCATAAAATATGTCAACTTGCAGTCTTTTATGGTGACTTAATTTTTTTACCTCTCAGCAAAGAATCTACCAGAGTGTCTTATACACTACTATATTGGTTTATCTAGGTAGATTTTATCATTATTATAATAAAATATATCAGAAAACTAAAATGAGCGCTAACCTTTTGAGAAGAGCGGCATTACTTGGGTAAAGTTAATCGAAATTATCATTCCAGCAACCAAGAAAAGTAGAGACCAGAGACGTTTGTACTCAGTGGGAGCCTATTTATGACAACTTTGACCAGTCTAGCTTTGAGATTAAATATAAGTTAAGTAGGAGGTTATCATAGAAGCTGTGTAAATTGAGGAGGAGGTTAAACAACCCTCCATAGAGCATTAATAACTACCAGCCAAAGTTTACTATTAATGCAAAGAATGCAATAAAGTTTTCCCTTACAAGTCAATTTATTAGAGACACTTGAGAGATATACACAACGTTATGCCAAGGTTATATCTTAAGCATTAAAAGAAAGATGGGAAGTATGTCTGTGATTTCTGTGAGAAGCCATATTCTCATATTAGAGACCTTAAAGTGCTCTTAAAGAAAAAGCACAATTAAAGTTTTGTCTTTATTCATGAACCTACAGGGAATAGATTCCTCTAAAAGAGAAGATCAAGAAACCCAGTGGAGTCTCTTAGAGTTGAAGTCTAGAATTAAGTTAAAATGAAGAAAGCAGTCAAGAACTTTCCAGTCTCTGAGATCAATAAAATCATGGTAAGAATAGAGGCAATATTAATTCCCATTTTAAAAATTATTTCTTAGATTGTTGCCTAGAAATCTATCACACTCTAAAGGATAAAATAGAGAAGAGAGGCATCAATGATGACTAATATGCTTACAAGATATATCCATTCAATTACTTCCTTGCTGATGACAAGTTCCAAATGGAATTTGCAAATGAGTATTATGCTCTTTAAAAGGCAAAGTTAAATGAGTGCAGGCATATCATCTAGCTTGATGCTATTTTACTTGGTAAAGATCATGTAGCCTTCAGGCTTCCATTACTTGAAATGACTTACAGAGAATTCTTATCTGACAATAGATGTCAGAGATAAATTGGCTAGATTGTATAGCAGATAGTTGAGGGGATTGAAGAGCTTCACAAGCTAGGTTATGTTCATAGAGACTTAAAGCCAGAGAATATCATGTTGAATTTTCAGCCTCTTAGAGTTTATATTATAAACTTCAACAGAGCTCAAAGAGTGCAAGCCTCTGCATAAGGAAATGGATACGGTACCCCTAGATATTTTCCAGAGAGAGATGATTGGAGAGATGGAGACACTTAATGGGATATCTGGGCTCTAGCAGTAATAATAATAGAGAGCGACATGCCAAGAAACGATTACTTTAGCTGCAGGGGTGAGAGAGATTCTAAGCAGAGAATCAAACAATATCTCGATAAAAATAAAATAAATGGAGGTCTCAGAGAACTTGCATACTCAACTATTATCAAGCCAAGCTAAGAGAATTAACAAACAATAGAAACAATCAAACATCAACTTAGAAAGATAAAATTCAGAGAACTGCCACATGACTCTAAGCTTATGTTTGTGTGAAATATTTTAAAAACTCGCTTGTTATACTCACTTAAAATACTAATATTTAAACATTAAACCCCTACATAAACCCTATTAAAACACTAATAAAGTATGCACTAATAGTCTACTTTTATCAATCAAAAACTCAATCAAACTACTAAAAGGGTTTTGGGGTTTTGATTACAATATAGAAATCTTATTATTCTTTATAAATTGTCCTTTTTCTTATTTATAGAATTTTTTTTGACTGAAATTTTATGGAAAAAGGCATCGAAAATACGCTTTTAGCCTCAAATAAGCTACTACTTTGTGCCGACCTTCAATTCTTTAATCGCAGTCTTTCCTGAGCATATATTTAAAATAAAATTATGATGAGACTTTAAAAAATAAATGCTGAGAATAGTGAAGATTAAATTATCTTTCATTCTACTGTGGTAAATCAATCAATATTATAAATTAAGAGTTCAATTTAATATATTTAAAATTCAATAAACACTAAATTACCACATTTTTGGCATAAACTTTTTTAATTAAAATTCACAGCATTTTTATTTTCTATCATTAAATGTCTAGACATAGTTTTTTTAAATAAACAATAAGCAAACGAAATTTTCTAATCATTTATAAAAATACCTTGAATTAATAAAAAAAAAAGATTTTTTGGAATTATTATTGTTAAAATTTAATCAAATTGGGGAAATTCAAAAATAAATAAATAATTCAAATTATAATTATATATAACTGCCACTAATTACAAACTTATGTAGATCAAATTTGGTTCACAATGCTTACAGTTAGATTTGCCTCTCAAAAGGATTTTTGACACATTTGACACCCTGGCCTAATATTTCTCCTCGTGTATTATAGAGCGAATTTGACACCTTATTTTAAGTCAAAAGCCTGATTATTAAAATTTGACACCTTTGACACCTGCCAAATTTATCTTGTTTTTGACATGTGTGATAGTATTCAAGAATATTAGCAATTAAATAAATATTAAAATGGATATAGAGTGTAATGCAAAATATGAAGTATTTAAACAGTTTTAGTTTTAAAATCAAGTTTCTCACTCTGACTATTTGTTTTCTTGGTTTGCTCTCTCTTCATTCTGAATGATCTCTTCCTGTTACGACATCTAAAGCATGGTTCTCTCTTCGTCTGGTCTCGTTCTTCATACAGTACTTTGCACCTCTAAAATGCTGAATGGTATAAATTTATTGGCTTGCCTCTGCACCACTCAGGGAGATTAGATGGCTCCTTGACTAAAATGCCTCCTGATTGATCTCATTCAGTTACTCTACAGGATTGCTAAAGAACATCACCCACAAAGATCTGTGGAGTATTCTGATTATAGTTGATTTTATGGAATCTGTTACTCCATAAGGCACGCGCAGGGTTTTTTCCATTTTAATATTTATTTAATTGCTAATATTCTTGAATACTATCACACATGTCAAAAACAAGATAAATTTGGCAGGTGTCAAAGGTGTCAAATTTTAATAATCAGGCTTTTGACTTAAAATAGGGTGTCAAAGGTGTCAAATTACCCTATAATACACGAGGAGAAATATTAGGCCAGGGTGTCAAATGTGTCAAAAATCCTTTTGAGAGGCAAATCTAACTGTAAGCATTGTGAACCAAATTTGATCTACATAAATTTGTAATTAGTGGCAGTTATATATAATTATAATTTGAATTATTTATTTATTTTTGAATTTCCCCAATTTGATTAAATTTTAACAATAATGATTATTTATTAATCATATTTTCCAGAGATCAAATTTACAAAAATGAGATATTTTGAATTTAAATTATCATTATCATTCTCATTAAAATAAAAATAAATTTATTGACATAGGGAGAGGGCATTAGTCAGAACTAGAATCAATTTTATAATAAATTTCAGAAAAAATAACTCTGTAATGCAATAAAAAAGATTCTTTAACTGGGGCATATGTGATATAAAAGTATTTGAATTTATCTACTTTATTATGCGAAAATTCTTGCTAAGAAAATTAAATATAAGTAGTAGCTTAAAATTTCAGTCAATTTTCAAATAATGAGCCATTTTCATATTGTAGAGGTAAGTTCATTATATAACATTAAATCTGAATTTTAAAAATTAGATTTTTCATTTTTTTCCTTTTAGATAATAGAATTTACGTGGACTCATCTTCTTCTGACTACTTTAATTTTATATAGCTATACTAAAAGTATAATTAACTTAGAATTAGGGACTTCTATTCATCCGTTTAAGTCTATATAATAGGCTTGGATAGAAATATTCAACTATCTTAATCCTCTTAGAAATAATTCGATACCATTTCAAATTCTCTTAAAAGCTAAGACAATTTATTACTCAAATTTATTTATAAATTTTATTTTAAAACAACAGATAGAATTTAGAATGTGGAGAGGTAGCAATAAATTTATAATACACATAATCTGACAATTATTTTATATTAAAATAGCAAACATGAATCATATATTTTTAAATAATTTAAAGAATTATGTAAGCTTATCCATTTTTCAACATATTAGGACTTATGACATTGATGAGATTTTAATTAAATTCATTTAATTTTAAATAAATTTAAATTTTTATTCATAGATAATGAGACTGGAAATATAATAACATCAGATGAAAGCTTTGTTTTGTAGTAAAAAGCAACTATTTTATTTGAAAGAGAAATTCAGCCTTATAGTATTAAATAATCAACTAGGTTTTCCTTAATAAATGAAGATTATCTTTAAAACAAATCAATTAAAAATGGAACTAATGACATTTTTAGTTTTATTATAGAAAAGTAATAATTCATTATATAAATTAAGTTATTGCCTTATTTTATTGACTAGTTATTTCAATCAATTAAATCAGATCTGTTTATTTATCAAAGCTCCGTCCTTTTCAAAAATATCATACTTAAAAGTAAGAATTTAATGATAATTGTAAATGGGGAATAGATTCATTTACAAGAGTGCCTGACAATTATAAGGTCATCGAGCTAGTTAACATTTTAATTATTAATCAGAATATAATTGTTTAATATTTAATTAATACTAATTAATCATAAGTTACAAAATTTGCTCATTCCCAAATTTATAATTTCCAGTAAAAATTAGAAAATTAAGATTATTCAATTAAATAAAGTCAATAAATAGTATCAATATACTAATTACTACAAAGATTATTTATATTGCTTTTAATTTTAGCTAAATTTTGAATTATTCAAAAATATTCCATTAGCTATAATATAAATAATTTACTTTTAATCTTTATATCACATAAGAATAAATATCATTAATATGGAATAAATGTATATTTTAAATGAGAAATTTCTCTTGGCTAAGTTGCTTTCATTGTAAATTTTATATTAATTTAATAATAATTAGAATGTTGAAGCTAGAACTTAAAATCTGATGATATCCTCTGACTCTCTATTAAACTTGAGAATTTAGGACAGTTTATTTTTTGAAATAAAAAATTAAATTCCAAAAATATAATATCTAAATAATTATTTCTATACTATATTTAATATTATGCGAACTTATATATTAATAACAGCTTGATCATTTTAATTTATAATTTTATTCATATCATAGTCAAACCCCAAAACCCCTCAATGAGGTTTATAAGTGCTTTGATTTGTAGGGTATTGTTGGGGGTCTTATTGGGGTTAGTAGGGAAAACGCAGGTTGAATGTGAATTTAATGAATATTTTATCAGTAATAGTGTACTTAATTCAATACAAATTTTATCAGCTAATCTTTGTTATATCACTTGAATTTTGCTCTCTCTATTGTCTAAAGTATATCGTCTAATGATTGGCGAGGATAGTGAGGAGCTCTCACGATTATCATATCTACTATACTTTTAATTTTTTAGCATACATCATCTTGCTTGATATACTTTTATGCCAAACTAATTGATTATTTTTCATGCTTAGTACCAAAATAAGTCATATTTTCTATATCACTCTCTAATATTATAGCAGCAATTGCCCAAACATCTCACTAAACTGAGCCATTGGTACCTATCTCTTATTAGAAAGTATCCCGGGGTACCAAGAACCTTAGCTAACGTTATATTCTCTTATCTTAAGGCTCTATGGAAATTTATGACAATTACTTCTAAAGGGCAGTGGTTCAACATAACATTTTCAGGCTTCAAATCTCTATAAACATACACAAGTTCATGCAACTCTTTGACACCCTTTTTCATATCTGATAGAATATCATTCAAATCATTTAGGTATCTGCTATGATATAGATAGTCTCTAAGTGTCATACCAAATTTCTTTATTCTTAGTGGGATGAAACCAAACCCTACAATAACACCATCTAACTTTGGCAAGTTCTTGCAATCTCTTTTTTATGCCTCTCATAGAACCATATATTCGTTAACAAATTCATTCTGGTACTGCTCATTTAATCAGATAGCTAAAAGGGTAAACTTTATATGCATTCTCATTCACAAAGATGAGCTTTACTTTGTTAGGCATGCTTATTTTCAAATAATTTTCAATGCAATTGCTATGATCAATTGCATTCAATCAAAACCCCAAAACCCATTAATAAGGTTTATAGTTGCTTTGATTTGTAGGGAATTTGTTAGGGGTTTGGGTTATTAATTAAATGCGAGACCAAATAAGCAAGCTTTTGGGGTATATTTATGATGAAGATTCTATCAATTTAGTGTTTAAACTGCGATATGGATGTGATATATACATATATATATATATATATATATATATATATATATATATATATATATATATATATATATATATTGATACAGTGAATAAGTCATATCAGTACTAAACTAGAAGTCTATTACGCTACTCTTAAAGCGAAGTCCGTCAACTGTTTGCTCACTGTCTTATAGCAAGATAACAAAAACAATAGTAGCTGAATTATAAGCCTTAGAGGAAGTCAAAGTTTCAATAGAAGAATATTGACTATCTTATTAATGAAAAAATTTTTAAAGTATTGGACTCAATTCTCTTTCTACCAACTAGCTACTATGTTTCATTGCCAATTCCCTGAGTTGAAAATCTCTGCTTAATCTATAGCCAGCATTTATAAACGAAATGGTATCTCTTACAAAGGTTTGAATCGTACTCTGCCATTTTACAACAACAACTTAAATTATATTTATAATTAAATGCTGAGAGCTTAATAAAATAATATAAAGTTTATACATGCTGGCCAGGCTGTGTTTACCTTCAACAGTTTCATCTAGAAGTCTTGGTATAAGAGGCATAGAATTGTTAAAATAGATAAAAATAGGAAATTTGAGAAATATAAATAAACATAAAATTTATAATTAATTATAACTGTCATGATTTAGGAGTATCATTGATCATATTTTGATTTAAATATAAAATTATTAATTATATCAATTAAAAATATATATATAATTAGTGGTCAGGCAGGGTCTTTATCAGACCACTCGTTAAATATATATTTATATATATAAAAATACATAAATTATAATTACGAATATGTAAACTAGTAATGAAGTCACCATGCCGGAGACCACCAAACCGGATATTTAATTGACTGAGAGGCTACTATAGACTCATAACCGTGCCGGGGAATATGGAAAGTATAGCAAGTATTATGTCTCACAACCGCCACTAATTTATCTTACAGGTGCAGAATGAAGGCAGCTCGGACTTCTGGAAGCAGTGCCAGCGCGTAATGACGAGTAAAATTTTGGGGTCAGTCATCTTGAAGTCTACATAGATTGTTCTAATTAGATGTACTACCTCTGCATTCGCTTCAAGACAGATTCAACTGGATCCAAGAAGTATTATTTCACTGAAATGAGGCGCAAGGGTGCGGGTATTCAAAACCCCAAAACCCCTGAAGTTGTTTGATTTAGTTTTTGATTGATGAAAGTAGACTATTAACGCATGCTTTATTAGGGTTTTAATAAGGTTTATGTAGGGGTTAATGGTTTAAATATCAGTAATTTAAGTGAGAATATGCGAGGTTTGGGATCAGTTTATGACAGTGAATATATAGATTTATTGTTTAAGTTGCGTTATGGATGTAATGATTATAGTGATCAACTCAGACCTATTCTAAATTACACATCTATTGCAAGACTGCTCCATAAATCTCCTGCTACTGTTAGGTCACACTGTCTATTAGCATTGAATTTAAAGAGATAGCATCTTAATTCTAAGCCTAAAAGACCTTTAAAATTCTAGTAGCATCATATCGATTATCTTATTAATGATAAGACTCTAAAATACTGGGCTCATTTCTCTCTGGCCTAGAGGGCTGTGATGTTTCATCGCCAATTTCCTGAGCTACACATCTCTGCATAATCCATAGCTAATATCTATAAAAAGAATGGTATATCTTACAAGACAGTCAATCGCATTAAGAGAGTGATCGATTTTAATGTTCCATTTTATAAGGATAATTTAAATTATATATTCGATTAAATGCAGAGGGCTTAAGAGCATAATATAAAGTTCATACATGCTGATGAGGCAGTATTCACGTTTAATACCTTCATATCGAGGTCTTGGTATATGAGGTACAGCAACATAGAAGTTTATGATCAAAAGGTTAAGGTATAAACTCATGCAATCCTTGGTGGAATCAGTGAAGATAGTGGGCTTGGGACTTATGTTATCCACCCTCGCTCTATTAAGACTGAATAATATATTAAATTTTTGCAATAGCTAAGAGATAAGTATGCTGAATAAGAAATTATTCTGTTTGTTGATAACTTATCAGTTCATAAAACTAAAGACTCAAGGAGAGAATATGAAAGGCTAAACATAACACCTGTATTTAATGTTCCTTATAGCCCTCAATTCAATGGAATTGAACTATATTGGGGCCTATTAAAAGGCCACTACAAGAAACTTCTGCTCTATCATCTGATGCACGATCTGAAGATAGATACAGTAGATTTTATTAAGAGTGCTGCTAAAAGAGTCAGCGATGATAAAGCAAAAGTATGCGCAAGAGAAGGGAGATTTTGTGTTTATAAATAAGTTTTAGATTTAAACGAATGAATAAGTTCACATATTAAATTTGCCCGTAAAGGGATTTGGCTTCTCTTTCTTTTCTTTCTCTTAAGGCTTGCTTGGGCCAATGTTTCTTCTCTTAGTGCCAGCCCCTGCATCTATGTTCATCTCTTCTGGCTTTTATAAATCTTTGAAGAGTCTCTTACTCAATTCATGCTTTACTTGAGACTTTCTCTCTCTGTTTAATTTGCTGCGCTCTTTCATCAAGTATATAGCAGTACCAGGTTTTTCTATAAAGTTAGAAGTCTATGCTTACTTGAGATGAATGGATGCTTCTGCAGTTCCTACAGCCATGAGTCACTGATTTTGATTCCCTGCTTCTCTTTCTCTTCAGGAGAGATGCTGTAGCGTTTCTTATGAGCTTCTTAAATTACTTCACTTAAGTACTCTGGTTTAAGAGTTCCAAGAACTCCAAAGAAGAAGTTTCTCTCTGGTAACTTATTTGAGAGTTGTAACTTTGATGGTAGGTACAGAGCAACATCTGGATCACTCATCGCATCATCATAGAGATTTGTCACTGAGATTTCAGGGTAGTTAGGTATCTCAATCATCTTTATTTCATTGGTCTTAAAAGCTTTTTTCTCTTCACTTAGTAAGGCTTTTAAGAATGATATTTTTGTTCCTTCCTGAGTTGGCAAGAACAATCCAACTATGGTTAATATATTAGTATTTGATAAAAGCTTACCTTGCTATACCAAATATCTATAGAGGTCCTCCTTACTTCGAAATTTTCCTATCAATTCTTGAGATTGTATTCTCTTCATTGCATCATTCATAGACTCCATCTTGCTTCCACTTTCTATAAATGTTTATGAAATTTAAAATTATGGATATCCATTCTGAACTTACTAAAATTTTACTACTAAATAGAGAGATCCAACTGGAGGTCAACCTGAATAAGATAGTAAGAGAAAGATGGAAGAACTTTCTCCAAGTTTCAAAGTTTGACTTCCATTTTTATCAAACTTTCTCCATTAAATTGCTCCTAATAATAATTAATTTAATTAGGTGGTGCTCCTAATTTATTTAAAACTTAATTAGGTGGCTATATTAAAGTTCAAAACCGTATTAGGAGGTACATTAAAAAAATTGAATTTTAAAATCTCCCCTCCTAAATTTACAAGAACAGCTTTAGGAGCACCACCTAACTTCACAAAACACATTTAGGTGCATTTTAATGAATAAAATGGATGAATTAGTTTATAAATTATCACTAAATCTAAGAAATATAAAACTAATGTCTCGTACTCTGTTCTCATTAAACCTCTCTAAACCTTTGAGAATATGCTCTTACTCTTGTATAAAGGTAGAATTTAAATAGCTTGTATAATTATTAATAGTATTTATAAAATGAGCGGTAACTTACTTAGAAAAGCGGCATTGCTTGGCATTAGCCAGCAAAAACTTTCTTTCATGAATCAAAAGAAAATTGAGACTTGCGATGCCTCTACCTAGCACGAACCTGAAATTTTTTAACTTTAGGTATCAGACTTTGAATAGCAATTCAGATGTTAAATAGAAATGCAGAGCTAAGAAATTTAATGCGAAGTTCCAATGAAAATGGTTGAATAGGAGGAAGAGAAAAAAGAAATAAAAGCATTACATTTATGTGAGGAGTGTGAGAAGAACTTCACTTATAAATCTGCTCTTAAGCGTCATATCTTAGAGCAGCATTCTAACAAGCCCAAGCTCTATCTTAAGCATGATAAGATATATGGAAAATATTTCTGCCCTTACTGCAATAAATAATACAATCATTCAAGAGATCTAAAAGTTCATCTATAAAACCATCATGGCAATAAGTTTGAAGTAATAGATCCAGAGACTGGTGAGGTCTTCCTTAAAAAAGAAAGCCAAGAGACCCTTTAGAAACTTTGGAACAAAGAGTAAAGAAAGAAAATAAACTTATTAAAGCAGTAAGAAACCTCCCAGCCTCAGAGATAGTAAAAATCACTCTTAAGATGCATGCACTTAAACTTCCAATATTGAATATAATTGACCTTAAAGAGTGTAAAGAAAGTTATCTTATCCTTGAGGATAAATTTGAGAAGAAAGTCATAACAGATAAGTAGTTCGCATACAAGATATATCCGTTCAGCTACTTCAAATGCGATGACAAGTATCAAATGGAATTCGTAAATGAATACCAAGCACTTACGAAGTCAAGAGATAGATAGTGCAGATTTATAATAAAGCTCGATGCTATTCTGCTTGCTCAAGATCATGTAGCTTTTCGTCTTCCTCTATATTAAATGACATTAAGAGACTACATTTAAGATTAAAGGATACCAAAGTACTTACCTCTTATTCTTACAAATGTTTGCAAAGGCATTGAGGAGCTGCACACTCTTGGATATGTTCATAGAGATTTGAAGCCTGAGAATATAATGCTTGACTTTTCACCTCTCAGAGTAGTAATAATAGATTTCAATAGATCATAGAGAGTTGAAGCTTCAGGACTTGGCAACGTGTATGGTACTCCTGGATACTTTCCAGAAAGAGAGGACTGGAGAGATGGTGATATTAAGTGGGATATATGGGCTCTAGCAGCAATTATTTGTGAATGCGATATGGCAAGAAATGATTACTATAGCTGCAAAAGAGAGAAAGATTCAAAACAGAGAATACAGCAATATCTAGACTAGAATAAGATAAAAGGTAGAATGAAAGACATGGCTGAGTAGATAATTATTAAGCCTAATCACAGAGCTGACCATACAATAGACTAAATTGTAAGTTGGATAGGAGAGATAAAGTTTAGAAAGCTGCCTCATGATGCTAAAGTACTGTTTGAGTGAATAATAAAAATAAAACACTTGCATTACACACTAATTTATATTACATTATAACCCTAAACCCCTACATAAACCCTATTAAAACCCTAATAAAGCATGCGTTAATAGTCTACTTTCATCAATCAAAAACTCAATCAAACAACTTCAGGGGTTTTGGGGTTTTGATTATGGCAGAGTTGGAACTAACGGTCTAGCTTCTCGGAAATCAGACATTTGATCAGTTCGCATCAGCAGTGGATGGAGTAAAGCTGATATACGGGCCTCCTCAGCATTTCGAGCTGCTCATCGCCAAACAGAATGCTAAGGCACAAAAGGAATTGTATAAGAAAGAGTGCTGGGCCAGAGGTGTTTTGGATGTGACAAATGACTATATGATTGAGAGGCTCTCAGGGTCAGCACAGTCAAAAGATGACTATATTAAGATGAAGGCTCATGATATACCTCTGCTAATGGACATTGCAAAGTCATACAGTCAAATCAACTACGCCGATCAAGTAATCTAGAAATCTGGAGTAGCCATTAAGAAGAAGGTACCAAAAATTACATCACTCCAGGACTTTATCTCAAAACTAAAAAAGAATGGCGATGACTACAGTACTCCAAAAGATGCCGATCTTTAAGTAATGGGTTATCTCCACATTCTTGATGCACTTTACGAGCTCCTAATCAAACGCAAGAACAGTAAGATTCACAGCTTGTGGATTTACGGACCCTACCGGGAAGACAAAAATTACTCACATTTTGGAGGAGATATTCGTGTGTGAATAGTATCTGCAGTCTAACTCCCAATTTCACGTCCCCATGAAGTAAGGCAAGTCGTGTGAGCTACAGATTCTTATCGCAAACAATTTTAATCTTACTAAGGCACTTGGATCATCTGGGATAGCAGGGATGAAACGGTTGATGGAGGGTGAAGGGATGGCTATTGAGCAGAAGTACGGCAGCGTTGAATACAAATACATTGGCTGGTTTACAGTAATCACTTCTAACACACTGCCCTTCAATAGTATGGACCCCAAAGATGCCAATGCCTTGAAGGCTCGGTGTCTACTCTACTAATCTGAAATTTTGATTAAGAGTGGGGAGAAGGTATTTCATTTGACCGCGCCATTGGGAGCACGTTTCCTCAATGCAAGATTCCTAACCGGTGAAAATGAAAAGAGTGCAATTAACTGACAGCATTAGTCAGTGGTCTGAGACAGCGCCGAGGAAATGTCCAGTGATTCATAGCAATATTACTAGTTTACATATTCGTAATTATAATTAATGTTTTTATATATATTTACGAGTGGTCTGCTAAAGACCCTGCCAGACCACTAGACCACTAATTATATATATATATATTTAATTGATTTAATTAATAATTTTAAATTTAAATCAAAATATGATTAATGATACTCCTAATTCATTGCAGTTATAATTAATTATAAATTTTATGTTTATTTATATTTCTCAAATTTCCTATTTTTATCTATTTTAACAATAATATAGAAGTATATGACTAGAAAGTCTAGCAATTCTTGGAGGTATTAGAGAGGATGTTGGTTTAGAGGATTATGTTTTTCATCCTCGCTCTATTAAGACAGAGCAGTAATCAAGTTCTTAGAACAGCTGAGAGAGAAGTACCCTGAATAGGAGATTATACTGTTTGTTGATCATCTTTCAGTTCATAAGACAAAAGAAACAAGGAAGAGTTATGAACAACTTAGAATAACGCCAGTGTTCAACGTACCTTACAGTCCATAGTTTAATGGAATTGAATTCTACTGGGGTATACTAAAAGGTCATTACAAGAAACTGCTGCTATACCACTTGATGCATGGCCTACCTATCGATACAGTAGACTTTATTAAAAGCTCAGCGAAGAGAGTAGATAATTAATTGGCTTAAAAGTGTGCTAACGAAGGGAGAGTGAATGTATATTAATAAATTTTTGTAGTTAAGTTAATGAATATATAAGTCACATTTAAAATTCTTAAGAGGGAGCTGTCTTCTTTTTCTTTTCTTCCTCTTCAGACTTGCTTGGACCAATGTTTCTTCTCTTGCTTCCAATTCCAGCATCTATGTTCATTGACTCTGGATGCTAAATATTTGAATAAAGCCTCATGCTAACTTCATACTTTGCCTGCGACTTACGCTCTCTGTGAAGCTTGCTCTATTCCTTCATCAAGAAGATGCCAGTACCAGATTTTTCTAAAGAGTTAAGCTTAAAATCTTGCATGAAATATAAGGGTGCTTCTGCAGCTCTGATAGCCAGCTCTCACATATCTTGATCCCTTGTTTGTCCTTATCTTCTGAAGAGATGCTGTACCTTTTCTTATGAGATTCTTGAATAATTTCTTTCAAGTAATCACCTTTGATTGTTGCAAGTATACCAAAGAAATAGTTTCTTTGAGGTGGTTTATTTGACAACTGCTTCTTCGTAGACAGGTACTGCGAAACCTCTGGGTCATTCAAAACATCATCGTATAAGTTAGTCACTTAGATTTCTGGATAGTTTGGAATCTCTGCAAACTTTACATCTTAAGTTTTCAATGCTTTCTTCTCTTCGCAGAGTATCGCTCTTAGAAATGAAATTTTAGTACCTTCCATCGTTGGCAGGAACAAACCAACTACATAATCAAGATGAGTTATTATGAGTTCATTACCTTGCTGCACCAGGTAGCGATGCAAATCCTCCTTGCTTCTAAATCTTTGAATCAATTCTTGTGCTTGCACTCTTTTATCATTATCGTCATTCATTCATTGACTCCATCTTGCTTACAGATCTAAGAAATGATATTCAAATTTAAGTTTATTGATTTCAATTATATACCTCTGTAAAATTTACTCTTAAATATGGGCATCCTATAGGAGGTTAACCTCTCAGAAGGATATATAGAAGGTTTTGAGAACTGGTTTCAAACTTGAGAGATTGATATCAATTTCTACTGTTATAGTTCCATGTTTTTAAATTTAAATTGATAAGTACTTAATTAGGAGCTTTAATTAATGCTAGTACTTAATTAGGAGCACCCTAATTTTAATCATAAAATAAAAAAAATACCTCCTAAAGCAGTACATACATGCTATAATCAAATTATTATTGAAAGTTAAAATGGTTTATTTCTCATCCAGATTTAGAGCTGGATCTTCTCTTAGCGCTCTTATTTCTTCTCTAATACTCTAAAAACTTCCTTTGAAACTTGAAGCTTGGAAAGCTCTCAGTTATAGAGGCAGTTTTATAATTTTAAATTCAAATTTAAATATGAGCGCTAGCATTTTAAGAAAAACAACACCACTTCCATCAAACTAAATGAGACTTACCTTTGGCAGCAATAAAAGTGTGATAGCTGTGAGATGAACTCTCATAAGGAACTAGCAGAGCTATCACTTGAGGTCTCTGTTATTAAAATAGAAAGTAATTTGCAAACAAGTGTGTGTGAGACAGAGAGGAGGAGAAAGTTAAAAATGAAATTTCAATGTAAGCAGAGGAAATTGAAGTATATTTTGTGAGAAGTGTGAAAGAGACTTCACTTATAAATGTACCTGGTACAGGCATATTAAGGTCAATAAGGAAGCTAAGCCTACTGTATATTTAAAACACGAAAATGTTTATGGAAAGTATGATTACTTTGAGTGCCATAAGTACTAATACAAGAGACTTAAGGAAGCATCTTTTAAAAGCTCACAAGAAAGATATAGAAATTGAGAATCATGAAGTTTAGCTGAAGCTTCTCAACAAAAGAAAAGCGAGGAAATATTCTAAGGTCGTAGTGTCTGAACAAGCTTGAGTTAGAGTACGTTAAGAAGGTACGCAACCAACTGGTCTCTGAAATAACAAAAATTATGATCAAAATTCAATACAACAGTTCTTGCTAAAATTGACCTAAATACTTCTCTTTAAAGCTACCTGATATTAGAAGACTCCTTTGATAAGAAAGTTTTCAATGATCATCAATACGCATACAAGGTGTATCCCTTCAACTATCTCTTAAGTGATGATAAATATTAAATTGATATTACAAATGAGTATCAAGTACTCATTCAAGCAAAGTTTAAAGAGTGTAGCTACTTAATCAAGCTAGATGCTGTTCTACTTGCCAAGGATCATGTTGCTTTCAGACTCCCACACTATGAAATGATCCTAAGAGAATTCATAACAGATCAAAGGAATCATAAGTAGCTTGGCTAAATAGCAACTCAGACCATCCAAGGTATTAAAGAGCTTCACAAGTTAGGGTTTTCACAGAGATTTGAAGCCAGAAAATATGATGATAAACTTCTCACCTGTAAGAGTAGCAATAATCGATTTCAACAAATCCTAAAGAGTGGAAGTATCAAGGCTTGGAACACTTATAAATCTCATTAAGGTGTTATGGGCTTTTGAGTGGATGAAATGACATAATGTAATTATTGTCTAATATAACTTTTGGGGGAGATTTCCGCCCAGTCTTACGATAAAAAATTTTATTAAGGGAAGTTTTCTGGCAAGTAAATTTTCTATTTTTTCTAAATTTAATTTTCGTTAAATAATTTTTCAAGCAACAATCAACGACTTTAACTGACTTGACTAACATAAGATTTAAGATATATTAGCATATGCCTGATGATATTTAAATATAATCCTCTTTATACATTAATTTTTACACTTTAAATGTATTTAGATATATTGATAATTATGACTATATTTATTGAATTTATTTTTATATAATTATTTAAAAAAATATATTAAAAAACAAATTTATATTTATTTTAAAAGATGGTTTAGAATCTATAATATATCTCTTAAAAATTATTAAGTAAAAAAGTAAATTTATATCAATTTTATGGAAAATACATGATTTTATATTTTTAAAATTTACTTGCCAGGAAACTTCCCACTTGTCAGGGTACTTGCTCCCCACATAACGCTTTTATTCTAGTTTTAAGTATTTTAACTGATTGCATGAAACTAAAAGGTTATTAACTTAAAGGCGAGATTATTTTGCAAAATATTACGATATAAGGTCCTAAAAACTAGATTGCAACCAACGCAATCATGGACTTTGAGACGCCTTTCAACATCAGCATCGACAATAAATAATGAATTTGGATTATTTTCCTATTCAAGTAATATAATGAATTATTAAATGTCACTTTTAACACTTACAATATTAATTTGGGAAGTGATGAAAGTATTCTTCAAATAATTCCATCTGATAGTTGTGAAAGCTATAAAGACATTAATTTTCCACTTTAGGTAAGTAAATCTCTTAATTTAATTGAGTAATTCCAAAAATTATTAATTACTATTAGGGGAAAGTTTCTTGTTTTAAACCTCAAAAAATATTTAATTTTTCAAAAATATTAGAAGAATATTTTAGTTAATTTTTCATAATTTCTCCAATTTGTTTAAAAAAGTAAAATTTTTTAATAGAAAGTGAAGGAGATAATAAATTAATAAAATTGCATATATTAAAATAGGGTCAGGAAACTACCTCTCTTTTGGGACAGGAAACTTCCTTCCTTAGGTGCATATAACTATTGGAAGGGGGAAACTTTCCTACCCCAAAAATTTTAATTTCCCTATATAGTATCCAATGATGAGAAAAGTTTAATTTTCAAATATCCTAATAAAAAATGACTACTATTATTAAGATGCAAACATTCTATACTCAATGAAAATTATGAAAAATAAAAGATAGAGTAGTTTATTGCTTACTAATTAAAACAGTTTAACTACTATATAACAAATCAATAATGAAGCAGTTTACTAAGATACTCAACTGACTATCGAAAATATCACAGTATCTTTATTACTAGAGTATGTTTAATTAAGTAAAATTAAATACTATAAGTAAAGTTTAATTTAGTGGCATTTATAGAATGCAGACCTTGTAGTTTAAGTTCTTGAAATATAGATCCAAAGTTCACTGAACTTACAATTTGTCTCTTCTGCTATAATGTATCAAAGAAGTTATATATTGATATAACATTATATTCATAATATATCTAAACTATGATGCTAATAATTCATGGCTATTTGAGTGAAGAGATATAAATGGCAATAATTATTTTAACTTAACTTTATATTTGGAATAAAATTCTTAAGTTTAATTCGAGTTCGTCAATTCAATTATGTAAGCAAAATAAATCAATTATTTAGATATATAATATTAATGATGATTATTTCCTGTATTTGAAATAAACTAAGAATAAGTTTATAATTCAATAGGAAGACTGATTATTTTAATAAAAAGAAGAATAATTTTTATTGAAACATAATGAATAAAAAATTATAAACAACAAAAAAAGAAACTGCATAATTAATTAAATAACTGATTGAAAATTTTTATACTAAAAAATAAATAATACTTTTACAATTATTATTAATTAAAATTAATTAATAATAGCTAAAAGACATTTAATAATCTTTTATTTTTCAATTTTTACTTATTTGTTTATTATTTTTAAAAGTAGCTAATGTCTCAACAAGTATTATTAAATTAAAATTAATTACTAATTTAATTTGTTTTTCATTTTTTTAATTTATTTTATTTTTTTAATTATAACTCTCTGATTTAAGTAACGACAGACATTGATTTCTTAATGCTAAAAAATATAAAATTTATCAATATATCATTTACAGCTCAAGAAAAAAGCTTGCTTGTGACTAATTCATCAGGCTCTTTATACGTTCAAGATTTATCATTCTATAACTCAAGTGTCAATGTCAGAAATTTTAATAAGTTTTATAATAATCGAATTTTCATTTATAAAACGAAATAAATTGTATATTATAAAAATAGGAGAAATTTTATTCTTATCTTCTCGAAATATAAAAGAATAGAATAATTTTTTTTCTAGAATAATTTTAGTATTTATCACAAATTATTGGCAAAAAGAGAGCTAAAAATAAATAGAAATAAAAAAAATTTAAGCAGGTATTTTCACTAAATACCATGCATTTATAAAATTCAATAAATCTTTTGTTTAAAGAAAAAAAATAATTTAAACTTAATTATTAAGAGTCCAAGAGTATGATTGATAAATGTAATTTAAATTTATTATCTACTATAATTGTTGATAAAAATTTAATATTTTTCACTTTAGAACACAAATTATTGTCCTTATTAATGAATTTTACAATAACTTATTTTATTTTGATTTATTTTAGTTTCTATTTCAATTATAAACCTCAAGAATATCAAATTATAATAATTGATACAAAATGAATAACAAATCTATATGTATAAATAAAATTAGAAATGTGTTCAACTTGTAAAATCACATCAAAGCGAATGTATCCGGAGTGACAATCATGAATATCAATTGTAATTTTAATCATTCTATAAAATAATTTAATTCAATAGTTAGTAAAGAATCCAACATTCAAAGCTTTTTTAATTAATAAATTTATGGGGGAAGAAGTTTCTCTCTTCATAATAAAATGTAGTATTAAATTCCGTACAGCTTTAAATTTTAATAATAATAATAATAATAATAATAAAATGTATATATTTTGTATGATATTATTCAAGTATGATGTAAAACAATTGAAATGTCCTTAAACTATAATACATTGTCAGCTTATGTTTAAAAAAAGATTATTTAATTTTTTGTGTATTTTTAAGAATGAAAGATAGCTCTAAAGAGAGTTTAAAAAGGATTATTTTTATAATTCATCAAAATATATTGAATATGCTGAACTCAAATAAGTTCAATATTTAAAAAAAAAATGAAGATAAGAAACTCTCTCCTTGCTTATTTATTATCTATATAAAAGCTTCTTCTCTACCTAGTTGCTCCATGACAATTCAATTTTGTTATTTATAGTATAAATTAATTAATAAATTTTTGAGATAAGCAACTTGGTGTTCAAAAATAATAATATTCTGGGAAATTAAGCAATCCTTATTGATAATTTGATAGATTAATTCATCTTAAGAGATGGTATTGTTCAAAGACAATGTAAATCATTTTTCAGTTTATTTTTCTTTAGATTTTTACGATAACGCTGCTTTTGTTGATTGCTCATTCGCAAGAGTGATGACTTTGAGCAATTTAACTTTTTCGTAAATGCTGTTTGTAAATTCAACCCAACGTGGAACATTTTTAATAAAAATCAAGAAAATTCTTATTGATGAAGTCGAATAGCAAAACAGTATAATTTCATAAGTTTCATTGACGTACTCAACTATAAGTTTGGGGGGGGGGGGAAGTTTCCAACACTAGAATATGACCCCAAAAAAATTTAGTGAAGTTTCACTACACTTTTTTTATAAAAAAATTTATTATTAAATTAATCTTTATAACAAATATTAACCAACTTCCTAACTATTCCCTTGATATAATTATACTTAATTTATAAATCAATTAGTCAATATCTCTCTTCAGATTCCATCAACTCTGACATATTTCATCTGATATTTTTTTGTTTCAGTATCTTAACCTATATAATGTTCTACTAAAAGTAATTAAAAATCTTGTATCCAATTTTTATTGAAATTCTAATTCAATTTAAATTGTTCATACTATATATTTTCTTGAACTACTTCAAAGATGATATAATAACTTCTTAATATTAATGAGTCATAAAATGTTAAATTTTATATTTTGTATAAAATTTATTAAATTTTATATAAATAAAAAAAAATGCAAGAAACTTCCCACCCCCATAAGTTTTGCTTATTTTAATGGGTTTCTGATTTAGAATTACTAATAAATAAAATTCAATAGTTATTTCTTAAAATCAGTTGTTAGTACAAACCAAAAATCAAATTCTGGATTTAAATTTATAATAGTTAAATTAAAATAATTCAAATTTAGCCAATTAGAAATTACAAAAATTGAATCAGATTTTTTTAAAGTAGCATCATATACTTCAAATAATTGATAAAATTTCAGAATATTTCTAATTTAATCAAATAAATAATTTTTTTATTAATGATTATATTGATAATTTTGTTATCAATTTCATAATTCAAAACCCCAAAAATCACTTTAAATCTTGTTATATAGATTATTAATTAGTCTGGCAGTTCCACAAACTTAAATAAGTTAATATTTAGGTATATTATTAATAGTATTGAATAAATTATAATATAGATAAATCGTTGTCTCAAATAACAACTATTGCTTAAATATCTTTAAAAGAGAGAAATAATATTGACAATAATATTTTTTTTAAAAACATTTTTTATGTAAAACCAGACTATACGGTACTTATATTATTAAAAATTAAATAAACTGAAGAATTTTATATAAATATCTGAATGAAATAATTCATTACTGACGTAATTTATTATCGAAAAATTACAAAATCAATCGAATAGAAAATAAAATCTCTCACTTTTATCTATTAATTCTTTTTATTTAATAAAAAATATCTAATTCATTTGTACATGGTCGTTATTATGGCGATTGTTTTGTATTTTTCTTTGATTCTTATTTCCAAGAAGATAATTAAACTCAAGTTGAGATACTCAAGTCAATATTCGATATAAATTAATGCATTATTTTCTATACTTTAAATGAGTTTTTAATTAACGTTTATTTTTTCGATTTGAACTATTTTCTAACTACAGGACTTGGGATGGTAAACAAAAGTAATAATTTTTCATTTACGCTTATATAAATTTTAATTTAATGAAGGTGAGATGCAATATGAAGAATCCAATTTATATAAATGACACTCTCTTTCAAAATTAAACTCGAGGTTCTCTGTTATTTGAAGCAGGCAACAAGGATAGATTAGATGTGCCCTTGAGAGTAATTTTTGAAAGAGTTGTTATGAACTACACAATATCTTATTATCGAGCAGTAGTTACTGTCCGAACTAATACCAAACTTTACTTTTACAATTTTTTAGCTTAACAATCTATAAATATCAAAAGAGGAGGCTTAAGTTAAAATATATGATGGGGTAGCTAGTCTAGAACACCTCCACTATTATTATTTTTTTAAAAAAAAAACAATAAATACATTAAGGTAAAAATTAGAAAATAAATGAATTTTTCGATTAATATAGAATGTTGATTAATTAAGTATTAAATAAATCTTAAAAAATAAGCAAAAAGTGAATAAAAGAGAATATAAGCTGAATTTATTATTAAAATATTTTAGAAACTTTTTGCTCAAATATAACAAGATATTCTGAATGAACACTAATTATGTGCGCTCATAAAATACAAAGTTAGCCCATATCAAAGTATTTTTGTCTTAATTTTGATTCATAAAAGAGAATCCACTCTGTTGTATAAAGTGCTATTTTTAAAAAATTCTCAATGAATTGTATTAATTTTAATAATATTTAAATTAGCGAAAATTATTTAATTATAATGTTACTTAAGAAATTAATTCTCTATAGAGAAATCCTATTATGTTTAAAATATTTAATTAAAAATTAAAACTATATTATTAAAATTAATATAATCCACCGATAATTTATTAGAAAAAGTGCTTTATACAACAGAGTGGATACTCTTTTATGAATCAAAATTAAGACAAAAATACTTTGATATGGGCTAACTTTGTATTTTATGAGCGCACATAATTAGTGTTCATTCAGAATATCTTGTTATATTTGAGCAAAAAGTTTCTAAAATATTTTAATAATAAATTCAGCTTATATTCTCTTTTATTCACTTTTTGCTTACTTTTTAAGACTTATTTTAATACTAAATTAATCAAAATTCAAAACCCCAAAACCCCTTCAGTAGTTTGATTGGGTTTTTGATTGATAAAAGTAGACTATTAGTGCAAACTTTATTAGGGTTTTAATAGGGTATATGTTGGGGATTAGGGTTTAAATGTAATGTAAATTAGAATTTAAATGCGAGATTTGGTGTCAGTTTATGATAGTGAGTATATAGATTTACTATTTAAGTTGCGTTATGGATGTAATGATTATAGTGATCCACTGAAACCTATTTTAAATTACACTTCTATAGCAAGACTGCTTCACAAATTTCATGGTACTGTAAGGTCACACTGCCTGTTAGCCTTGAGTCTGAAAAGATAGTAACTTAGTTTTAAGCCTAAAAGACTTTTAAAATTCTAATAGCATCATGTTGACTATCTTATTAATGATAAGACTTTGAAATACTGGGCTCAATTCTCTCTCAACTAGACAGCTGTGATGTTTCATCGCCAATTTCCTGAGCTTCACATCTCTGCTTAATCTATAGCGAACATATATAAAAAGAATAGAATATCTTACAAGACAGTCAATCGCATTAAGAGAGTGATTGACTTTAATGTTCCATTTTATAAGGATAATTTAAGTTATATATTCGATTAAATCCAAAAGTCTTAAGAGCATAATATAAAGTTCATACACGCTGATGAGGCAGTATTCAGATTCAATACGTTTATATCGAGGTCTTGGTATAAGAGGTACAGCAACATTGAAGTTTATGATCAAAAGGTTAAGGTGTAAACTCGTGCTATTCTTGGTGGAATCAGTGAAGATAGTGAGTAAGAGAATTATGTTATACACCCTCGCTCTATTAAGACTGAATAATATATAAAGTTTTAGCAATAGCTCAGAGATAAGTATCCTGACTGAGTGATCATCCTGTCTGTTGATAACTTATCAGCTCATAAAACTAAAGACTCAAGGAGGGAATATGAAAGGCGAAACATAAAACCTGTATTTAATGTACCTTATAGACCTTAGCTCAATGTAATCCAGTTATATTGGGGGTTATTGAAAGGTCATTATAAGAAATTGCTGTTCTACCATATGATGCACGATTTAAAGATAAAAATAGTTGATTTTATTAAGAGTGCTGCTAAGAGAGTCAGCGATGATAATGCTAAAGAGTGCATAAGAGAAGGGAGATTTCGTGTTTATAAATAAGTATTAGATTTAAACGAATGGATAAGTTCAAATATTAAATTTGCCTGTAATTGGATTTGGCTTCTCTTTCTTTTCTTCTTCTTAAGGCTTGCTTGGGCCTATGTTTCTTCTCTTAGTGCCAGCTCCTGCATCTATATTCATTTCGTCTGGCTTTTATAAATCTTTATAGAGTCTCTTTCTCAGTTCATATTTTACTTGAGACTTTCTCTCTCAGTTAATTTGCTGCGCTCTTTCATAAAATATCTAGCAGTTCCAGGTTTTTTTATAAAGATAAAAGGGTAAGCTTACTTGAGATGAATGGATGCTTCTGCAGTTCCTACAACAACCAAGAGTCACTGATTTTAATGCCCTGCTTATCTTTTTCTTCAGGAGAGATGCTGTAGCGTTTCTTGTGAGCTTCTTAAATGACTTCATTAAATTACTCAGGTTTAAGAGTTCCATGAACACCAAAGAAGAAGTTTCTCTCTGGCAACTTATTAGAGAGTTGTAGCTTTGATGGAAGGTAGAGAGCTACGTCGGATCACTCATAGCATCGTCATAGAGGCTTTTCTCTGAGATTTCACAGTAGTTAGGTATCTCTATCATCCTTATTTCATTGGTCTTAAAAGTTTTTTTCTCTTCGCTTAGTAAGTATTTTAAGAATGATATTTTTGTTCCCTCCTGAGTTGGCAAGAACAATCCAATTATAATGGATTATTAATCTTACTTAAGAACTTACCTTGCTATACCAAATATCTATATAGGTCCTCTTTACTTCGAAATTTTCCTATTGAATCTTGAGATTAAATTCTCTTCATTGCATCATTCATAGACTCCATCTTGCTTCCTCTTCTCTAAATGTTAATGAAATTTAAAATTATGGATTTCAATTCTAAACTTACTAAAATCTTACTAATAAATAGAGAGATTCAACAGGAGGTCAACATGAATCACATATAAAGAGAACGATGGAGGAACTTTCTCCAAGTTTCAAAGTTTGACTTCCATTTTTAACAAACATTCTCCATTAAATTTCTCCTAATAATAATTAATTTAATTAGGTGGTACTCCTAATTATTTTTAAATTAATTAGGAGGTTAAATAAAAGTTCAAAACCGTATTAGTTGGTACATTAAAAAATTAAATTTTATAACCCCCCTCCTAAATTTACAAGAACAGCTTTAAGAGCTCCACCTAACATCACAAAACTTGTTTAGGCGCTTATTAATGTATAAAATAGATGAATTAGTTTATTAATTATACCTAAAGTATAGAGAGAAAAATTAATTGTCTTTCACTCTATTATCAGTAGATCTTTACAAGTCTTTGAGATTATGGTCTTACTTGTGCATACATGCAGAAAATAAACAACTTATATAATTATTAAAATTATTTATAAAATGAGCGGCAACCTACTTGAGAAAAGTGGCATTGCTTGGCATTAGCCAGCAAATACTTTCATTCATGAATTTTAAAAAAAGTTGAGACTTGCGAAGCCTCCACCCAATATAATCCTGAGATTCTTGTACTTTTGGTCTCCAACTTTGAATATAAGTTCAATTATTAAAAAGAGATGCAGAGTTAAGAGATTTAGTCGGAAGCCCCAATAAAAATGATTTAAATGGAGAAAGAAAAAATGAAAGAAAGGTAGATCATTTTTTGTGAAGTGTGTGATTAAAACTTCACCTATAAATTTGCTCTCAAACGTCATATTTTAGAGTAGAACTCAAACAAGCCAAAGCTTTATATTGATAAAATAGATAAAAATAGGAAATTTAAGAAATTATGATTAATTATAAATATATTAGTAATTATAACTGTCATGAATTAGGAGTGTGCCTAATGCTAATTTAAATTTAAAATCTATTAATTTAATTAATTAAATAATTATATTTAGTGGGCAGGTGGGTAGGCAGGGTCCTAAGCCGCCCACTTTTGTAATTAAATATATATATTTATTTATTAAAATGCAATTTATTAGAGATGCGCAGGCTGCTAATAGAGTCAACGTGCATGAGACCACCAAGCCGGATACACAAATAACTACGATAACACTGTCTCCTCCTGGATCCTTGATCAAGAACTCAAATGCACCGTCAGTTAGCAGGTCGAATGTGATAGCATGAGTAGTACCCGCAAAACTAATGATCTCTGGTTGAACGTTTCCTATAGAGTTGGTTAGAATGTAACATGGAACTTACTGTAACACAATGAACCGTCATCTCTATAGCCACTTGCACATTCAGTAACGCAATCGTTGGAATCAATTTGTATGAAGTTGTCTGTAACATCGCAAACACATCCATCATCTATGATGTCGTTACCGGAACGAGTGCAAGAGAGACACTGATCCATACAATCGGCACATACACCATTATCGTCTCCGTAATGATCAGCTGGACAGGCACCACATGTATCGTCCGACTTGTGGAAACCTCCTTCTGCACACATGGTACATGTATCTGCATCTGTTGCGTCAAAATCAGCACAGCTTGGCCCTTTGAGACACTAGAACCGTGGACTTAAGCAGCGCCGGAGGAATGGTCTTATGCTCGTTGACTCCATTAGCAGCCTGCGCATCTCTAATAAATTGCATTTTAATAAATAAATAAATATATATATATATTTAATTAAAAAAGTGGTCTGCTTAGGACCCTGCCTGCCCATCTGCCCACTAAATATAATTATTTAATTAATTAAATTAATAGATTTTAAATTTAAATTAGCATTAGGCACACTCCTAATTCATGACAGTTATAATTACTAATATATTTATAATTAATCATAATTTATTCCTATTTTTATCTATTTTATCAATATTAAGCACGATAAGATTGATGGAGAAATACTTCTGCCCTTCCTGTAAAAAAACATTATAATCACTCAAGAGATCTAAAGGTTCACCTATAAAAACATTATGGCAAGAAATTTGAAGTTTTAGATCCTGAGACCGGTAAGGTCTTCCTTTAAAAAAGAAAACCAAGAGACCCATTAGAGTCACTAGAGAAACAAGTTAAGAGAGAGACTAAGCTCATCAAAGCAGTGAGAAACCTCTCTGTCTCTGAAATAGTTAAAATCACTCTTAAGATGTAAGCTTTGAAGTTACCAATATTTAATATAATTGATTTTAAGGAGTGCAATGAAAATTATCTTATTCAAGAGGACAAGTTTAATAAAAAGATAATAACTGACAAGCAGTTGCATACAAGATATTTCCATTCAACTTTTTCAGATGTGATAACAAGTTCTAAATGGAATTTGTCAATGAATATCAAGTATTAACTAAGGCAGGAAGTTAAGATATCAGGTAAATAATTTAGCTAGATGCAATTTTGGTTGGCTAAACTAATTGTAACTTTTCGCCTATCTCTCTGCTAAATGACATTGAGAGATTATATTTTAGATTAAAGGATTCTAAAGTAGCTCAATCTTATTCTTTCAAATATTTGCAAAGGCATTAAAGAGTTGCACTCTTTAGGTTATGTGCACAGAGATTTGAAGCCTGAAAATATTATGATCGATTTTTCAACTCTCAGGTAGTAATAATAGATAACAATAGGACATAGAGAGTCGAGGCTTCAGAACTTGACAACGTCCTAGGTACTCAAGGATACTTTCTTGAGAGATAAGATTGTAGAGATGGAGATATCAAGTGGGATATTTGGGTTCTTGCAGCAATAATTATTGAATGTGACATACCTAGAAACGAATACTATAGCTGTAAAGGAGAGAAAGATTCAAAGCAAAGAATATTGCAGTATCTTGATAGGAATAAAATCAAAGTTAAAATGAAAGATATGGCTGAGCAGATAATCTTAAGACCAAATCACAGAGTAGAATAAACAATAGACTAAATTATTAACTAGATAGGATCTATAAAATTTAGAAAGTTAGAACATGATGCCAAGGTACTGTTTGAATGAATATTAAAAATAAAACTCCTCTAATAAACCAAACTTTACAATACATTTAAACCCTAATCCCCTACTTAAACCCTATTAAAACCCTAATAAAGTTTGCATTAATAGTCTACTTTTATCAATAAAAAACTCAATCAAACTACTGAAGGGGTTTTGGGGTTTTGATTTTATATTAATTAAAAAAAAATGATATATTCTCTAAATTTTACCTTACCAACAATTTTTGAGTAAAAATTTTCACGAATTAAATAATTAAAAATGTTTTTGAATGCTTTATGTTATATGTCATTGAAAAATCTATCAATTTATCACAAAATTGCTATTATTTATACTTTCTTTTAAAATAAATTGTTTTTTAATTATTTTCCCATTCTTTACAATCTTAACGTATAATATGTTTGTCCAGAAGCTTGGATTAATTTATTATAGAACAATAAGATAATACAAAGTAAAATAAATTAATTTATTGATTATATTGATAGTCTAATTATCTATAATAAATTGTCTCCAAATTTCTGGAGAGCATCTCAAAAAACTCATTAATTATTAAATTCGATATTTTTCTCCCAAAAGTGATAGGAAATGTATTTATAGTTTTTATTTTTACAATGATTATAATAGTGGGGGTGTTAGACAGGTAACATCAAAATATGGATAATTCTTTTTATATTCTAAAATATGACTTAAAATATTAGCTTTGTACTAGCAGACTATAAAGAATCATATGTTTACTGCTATAATTGTACATTCTACAAGATCGTTTAAGTATATTTTAATTTACAAAGTTTTAATATTTAACATTATTTATTAATTGGCTTTAATGGAGGGGTTTTCTTTGTTCATTACGGATCTAAGATAGAAATAGATAGAGCTACATTTACTGACTTAAAACTATATTATCTAATTAAAAATATTGATTATTGTTAGAGAAAGCTTATTATGAATGATATAAGCAGAGAATTATTTAAAAGTTTATAAATTTAATATTCATAAAATTTATGAATAATTGCTAAGAATTTAATGCTTGTTGATTTGTTTGAGCCATAAAATTAAGTTTATGCTGAAACTTGACTATATCCTATTAAAAATATTTCTTTTAATATATAACTTAGTACGGGAAAGAAATTTAAAAACTAATTTATTTAAATCTTTTTAAAATATCATTCAATGAAGACAATATTTAAAATTTAAAAATTATGATAAAATTAATCTGAAAATTATTTTGGTTTTTAACTGTGTTGGGGTATAAAATGGGTTAGGATCAGTTGAAACTGATGGTCATTTTACTATAATTTATAATTTATTATTATAAGAACTGTTTTATTATATAAAGAATAGCGTATTAAACTCAACTTATGCGCTTAAAACATCGGTAGTTGGAATAACTGATTCAATTAGATTTACTTCTTATTTCTAAAACGTTACATTCAAAACCCCAAAACCCCTTAGTGAGGTTTATAAGTGCTTTGATTTGTAGGGTATAGTTGGGGTCTTATTGGGGTTAGTAGAGAAATTAGGCCTATTTACAAAATGAGAAATAGAAATTAGCGAAATTTAGGGTCGATTTATGATTAGAAATATTTAGATTTACTGCTTCAGCTTAGGTATGGTACTAGTATTAATATAGATTAAGTCAAACTAGTATTGAATTATGCAGCTATTGCAAAGCTCTTACACAAGAGTGCCTTACTGTTAGGTATCACTGCATGTTAGCTGTTTAGCATTTTAATTCTGGTACTTGAAAGCATCCTGCTAGAAAATAAAAGTTCTCACAGCACCATATTGACTACCTCTGTGACTCTAAGACTTTAAAGTATTGGGCACACTTTCTTCTAGACTAGCGAGCTGTAATGTTCATCGCAAGTTTCCTGATATGCGCATCTCTCCTTAGACTATAGCCAACATTTATAGAAGAAATGGTATTACTTTCAAGACTGTCAACAGAGTGAAGAGAGTGATTGATTTTACAGTGCCATTTTATAGTAATAATTTAAACTATATATATGATTAAATGCAGAGAGCTATTGATAATAACATCATGTTCATACATGCAGATGAAGCTGTGTTTACTTTCAACACTTTTATTAATAAGTCTTGGTATAAGAAGTATG
The DNA here is from genome assembly GCA_000711775.1 of Oxytricha trifallax. Taxonomy (NCBI): domain Eukaryota; phylum Ciliophora; class Spirotrichea; order Sporadotrichida; family Oxytrichidae; genus Oxytricha; species Oxytricha trifallax. The sequence goes on along the minus strand of ARYC01003346.1, from coordinate 9,865 downwards.
ATAATATAGAAGTTTATGACTAAAAAGTGAAGGTAGTTACCCATGCAATTTTAGCTGGTATAAGTGAAGATTCAGGCTTAGAGAGTTTTGTGATTCACCCTCGCTCTATTAAGCGAGAGTAGTATATAGAGTTCCTACATAAGCTCAGAGAGAAGTATAGCAACCAAGAGATCATTCTGTTTGTTGATAACCTTTCATTTCATCAGACTAAGGAGTCTAAGAAAGCTTATGAAGACCTAAACATAACTCCAGTTTATAACGTTCCTTATAGTCCTTAATTTAATGGAATAGAATTCTACTGGAGTTAAATCAAGACTCACTACAAGAAGCTGCTGCTGTATCATCTTATGCATGACTTGCCTATCGATACAGTAGACTTGATTCAAAGCAACTGTAAGAGAGTAAGCGTGGATAAGACAACAGTTTGTGCGAGAGAAGGAAGAATGAATGTTTATAAATAAGTTTGAGATTTAAACGAATGAATATATTCACATATTAAATTGGCCAATGAAGGGGTTTGGCTTCTCTTTCTTCTCCTCTTTTTATGGCTTGCTTGGACCCATATTTCTTCTCTTTGTGCCAGCTCCTGCATCTATGAACATTTCTTCTGGCTTTTAGACATCTTTATAAAGTCTTTTGCTCACTTCATAAATAATCTATGACTTTCTCTCTCTGTGAACCTTCGCATGCTCTTTCATTAGGAATATACCAGTTCCAGGTTTCCCTACAAAGTTAAGAATCAAAGCTTACGAGAGAGGAATGGATGCTTCTTAAGCTCAGCGAGCCAGGTCTCGCTTATTAGTATGCCTTGCTTCTTTTAATCTTCAGGAGAAATAGAGTAGTATTTTTTGTGAGCTTCTTTAATGATCTCTCTGAGATAACTCTCTCTTAAAGTGCCAAGAACTCCAAAGAAGAAGCTCCTTTCTTGAAGCTTGTTAGAAAGTTGTTTCTTGGTAGGAAGATAAACTACCAACTCTTCATCTTTCATCGCAACCTCGTAGAGATTAGTAACTGAAATCTCTGGGTAGTTTGGTATATCTATCAACTTAATTTCACTGTTTTTGAAGGCTTTCTTCTCATCGCAGAGTATAGCTTTTAAGAATGAAATTTTGGTACATTCCATCGTTGGAAGGAATAAACCCACTATAGCATATGATTAAGTATATGTCACATGCTTACCATGCTAAGTGAGGTATCGATAGAGATCTTCCTTGCTTCTAAATCTTGAGATCATTTCTTAAGCTTCAACCCTCTTCATTGCAGTACTTATAGATTCCATTCTTCTTCCTTCTCTTGTTATTGAATTTCAAATTTTAATATATAGAGTTCTGGATCCAAATGTTAAAAATCTTAGTATTAAATATGGGCATCTTATAGGAGGTCAACCTGGTAAGGATACGTGGAGAAAGCTGGCAGAAGCTGTAACAAACTTCAGAGATGGAGCTCCATTTTTATCAATTTAGTTCCATTAAATTAGTACTAAATTTGTTTAAATTTGATTAGTACCGGTACTAATTTCGTTTAATTTTAATTGGTACCACTTTAATAGTACCAAAACTTAATTAGTATCCAGTTTTTAACTATTGAGGTTTTAATGGAAAAGTTCTAAACTGGTTCAAAACCTAATTGGTCCAGTACCAACCTGAATTTATTCTCAGTTGGTACCAAAATTAAAAATATTAAGCATAGAATTAGAAAATTTATAGTTATAAACTATGTATAAATATGATGTCTAACACCTAAGAATTAACCATTGTTTTTGCAGTGCCAGCTCCTATACAAAGTTAGTATAGCCAGTGAGGTTTTTACTTATTAATAATAGAAATTTAAATTTGAATTTAATCATGGCGGCTAACTTAAATCGTAAGTGAGTTTCTCTTGGAACAGGTTAATCATTGCTCAACTTTGGCTCCTCCAAGTAACCAGAAGTAATTTATATTGAAAAGGAGGTAGAGCTAAGAGCTCTAGAGTTTGAAGCTGAGGTCTTTAAAATTTAAGTTTAAAACAAGAAGTAGAGTGCTGAGATGGGAGTTTAAACATAAGTTGAATTGGTTGAGGAAGATAAGGAACAGCAACCAATAGAAAAAATTAAAACGTTTTAATGTGAAGGCTGCTAAAATTTTTTCTCAACTGAGTCTAGCTTGAAGAGACACATCAAAGAGGTACACTCTGGTAGAGCTAATCTACTTCAAGCTTGATAAAGTAGATGGTAGATACTAATGCACTAGCTGCATGAAGTCTTATACTCACTCAGCTAAAGTAAAGAGACATATGCAAAAGCATCATCTAAGCGAATTCCTGATTAAAGATGAGGAAACTTAAAAGCTTGTACCTGCTAAAAGAAAAAATAACTCTCTTGATTCACAAATAGAGCAGTAGGAGAGACTTAAGAGATAGAAGCGGTTTGAGTCAATGAACCAACCAGCAAATGGTATATATATTGCATGCTTATAAGAGAGAGCAATGTATATACCTGCATTAAATGCAGTCGACATAAGCAGCTGTATTGAAAACTACTTGAATATTGACGTACCTAACAAGGTAAAACTTATAGTTGTTGATGAATTCGCATACAAGGTATATCCATTCAAGTATCTCATTAAGAACGAGCAATATTAAAATGAGTTTGCAAATGAATACATAGTACTGAGAGAGGCTTAGAAAAGATAATGCAAGAACTTAGCTAAGCTCGACGGAGTTATACTTGGTCATGGTTTTATTGCATTGAGACTCAAGAAGTTTGAAATGACTCTAAGAGAGTATCTCTACCATAATAGATATCCTGATGATTTGAATGAGATACTCACAGATATGACTAAGGGTGTGAAAGAGCTCCATGATCTAGGGTATGTTCATAGAGATTTGAAGCCAGAAAATGTAATGCTAAATCTCTGCCCTTTAGAAGTAGTAGTCATAGATTTCAACAGAGCAATAAGACAAGAGATAGTGACTTTAGCTAAGGTTTTAGGCACTCCAGGATACTTCCCTATAAGAGAGAAATGGACAAATGGCTCTGTATAATGGGATGTTTGGGCGGTAGCTGCAATTATCTTAGAGTGCGATATGGAAAGTATGTCATACTTTGGAACAAAACATGAGAAATAATCAATAAGTTTGGCTGCTAAACATATTAAGCAAGATGAAATATGCAATGAAATTAAGAAGATAGTTGAGATGGTCATCGTAAAAGCTCCAGCATATCCACGATAATCATTGGATGATATACTAGAACAACTACAGACTGCTAAATTCAAGAGGTATCACAAAGATAAGCAGATAAAATTTGTTTGAATTAAGTACAGTAATACTCATTAAATATTCATTAAATTCATAAAAAACCTGCGTTTTCTCTACTAACCACAATAAGACCCCAACTATACCCTACAAAATCAAAGCACTTATAAACCTCACTAAGGGGTTTTGGGGTTTTGATTGAGTAAAAATAGAGTCAATTTCCAAAATATAATCAAATAATCAATCATTTATTCACGATATTTTAATATTAATATTTTTAATCTAATTAAAAAGCACGTATCTCGAAATTTTGATCATTTTGAGATACGTGCCAAATAAATATAACTAAATAATCATACATTAAACTTCGAATTATAAATGAAATTAAGTATTTCTACAAAATAAAGTTCATTTTAAAATGCTTTAAAAATTAAATATATATTTATTTTGTTTTATAAATCATACTGATTATTTTTAAATTTCTATGTTTAATTGAAAAACTTTTTACTAATATTATCTTATTATATATTATATTTTAAAATGAACTTTAATTTGTAGAAATACTTAATTTCATTTATAATTCGAAGTTTAATGTATGATTATTTAATTATATTTATTTGGCACTTATCTCAAAATGATCAAAATTTCGAGATACGTGCTTTTTAATTAGATTAAAAATATTAATATTAAAATAGCGTGAATAAATGATTGATTATTTGATTATATTTTGGAAATTGACTCTATTTTTACTCATTCATTACAAAAAATTAATATAATTCCTTAATTGTTTTTAAATAAATTGAGTATAATCATTTCGAATAGAATACTTGAAATTTCTGAATTTTAAGATAAATTTCTACCTGCTTTTTATCTGCCAAGTTTCAAAAGAGATGTCGCTAATATTTACAAAAGAATTCAAGTTGGCGAAAAATATTTAGACAGTATTTTAAAATAACAGAATATTTATTTAAATTTATAAAAATAATAATCAAAAATATTTGACAAAAGTGATGCGTTCTAATCTAGTTTTTGACAATTGTACATTCATTTCTGAGAAAAGATTAATAGACGTGTATTTGTCATAGGTCACTATTGAATAAAAACAAATAATTGAGCCGGAAACTTAAGTTAAATAACTTAACTGGAATAGATTAGTGCAATTTATATAATGCCTATATATTTTTAATAGTAACAAGTATAGACATTTGGACGTTTTATTATATAAAAATTTGTTTTTAATTATGCAAAATTTACAACTTATTTACATTTTTTAAGAACTAAAACTATGATAATTAATTTAAGTATTTTAAAAATATTAATTTAAGAATAAATTATTACTCGCTCAATTTCAAATGGAAATATTTCAAAATAATTACGAATTGTGGATTCATTCTTTTTGGTATCGCCTAGAATTTTTAAGATTTGTAAGGATTTTTTATAAAACTATTAAGAAAATTTAAGAAAGACATCAGTTCTAGTAAAAGGTGAGCTTGTGGACGTTTATGATTTGATAAAAAAATTCAGGATTCTTAAATTTTACATTGAATTAACTTAATTGTTTTAGGAACTATAAATTAAATCTGGCCTAATAAAGAGAGATTTTATAATTTTTAAATGACATTTGTATTTATTTAAGCTATTAATTCCAAATATTAAAGATTTGAATAATTTGAATATTTAATTTTCAGAATAATTTATGAGAACAAATATTTAGTAATAATGAAATACTTTTTCAAATATTTCAATTTTTTTAAATCAATATTAAGAATTCAATCATAAAAGACTTTGTTATAAATTAAGATGAGCCATCCTATATCTCAACAACTACTGCTCTGCTTAATTTAGAAAATGTTACTTTTAATAACGGAAGTTATAATTTTACGAGCAATATTAAACCTTAGTTTTTGTACTCAATTAGATAAAATTCATCAATATATCTAAAAAATGATTAATACTTCAACATTAACTTGTAAATCTTATTCATTAAAGATTCTAAGATATCCATGAATAATACTTTTGTGTTAAACAATACATTAAGCAGTATTATCATGGTATAGTATTTATTTAAACAGTAAATTTTATTAAAAACGTTTAATCTTTATATAATAGCAAAGACTTGCTATTGCGATTAGACACTTCGCATATGTCTTTAGAAAACACTAAATTTAAAAATATATCCAAAGTTGGTGGAGATGCAATCATAAATGTTTTAAGATCTGAGAATATACGCATAAATAATGTGACCTTTAAGAATATAAACTCCAGTGTTTTGTCGCTTTAACTAACTCATGCGATAATAAACTTAGCTACATTTGAATGTAAGAAATTCTTCCTTTTTTAATGTTATTTAGAAACTTATAAATAAGATTCCTCTTAGAGCATACAATTGCATAATTTATAAGGAATATTTGGTTAGTATTCAAACATCATGATTTTAGAAAAATTTTAAAAGATTTCCTTCTTAAGTAAAATCAATTTAATTAGTGAAATTTAATTTCTAAATAATAAATCATATATATATTTCATAAAAGTCAAGTTAAATAAAGTCTTTCTTGTGCATATTATTATACATCTTAATGGCTTCTGATGAAGCTAGTCGAATTTTCTTAAAACTTAAAATATTCTCGATCAAGATTTATGAATTCCAAGAATTATGTTAAGATGCTGTTGTAAAGAATTCGGTTTATCTTAAAAATACTGATCTGGTCTGAAAACCTTTAAAATAATTGTCAGGCCTGACAATCTTTTAAATAATTGTCAGGCGAGGTAATTTTAGATATTATGTTCCAAAAGTAATTAAGAGATATAGAAAAGGATTTAGAACATTGTTCTAAGTATCCCTATTAAATATAAAGGGTCCATCAATATCATATAAGATATTCAAATAGGCACCCTATAAAAGCCATTTGGACTTTATCTAAAACCAAAAGGAATTAACAATACTTAAAAGGAAACTAATAGTAAAAAATAGAAAAATAAGAAAAGCAATTATATTGAAAATCAAAAAAGTAAATTTTAAATCATTGATACTGATTATACTTAAAACCATTAAAAAAAAATGGGGGCCTGACAATTATTTAAAAGTTTGTCAGGCGAAGAAAATAAATAAAATATAAATATTAACAAAAAATAAATATTAAAGCTAGAATATGCAATAATATTTAAAGGAAAGTACAACTTACTTGACTTGAATGAATTATTAAAGAAATTTTTATATGTATTTCATCTTGTTAAAAAACAAATCCAAATTAAACAAAATTTCAAATAATTATTTGTTTTTTTTAATCATTAAAAATGATCAAACAAATTATATTATTAATCGTTATTCAATAAATCTTAAATATTTTTATTTTATTTATTACAAATAGCAATTTCACAAATATGCAAAATCAAAACCCCAAAACCCCTTAATTAGGTTTATATGTGCTTTGATTTGTAGAGTATAGTTGGGGGTCTTATTGGGGTTAGTACAGAAATTAAGCAAGTTTGCAAAATGAGAAATAGATATTAGCTAAATTGAAGGTCTATTTATGATGAGAAATATTTAGATTTACTTCTTTAGATTAGTTACAGTACAAGTATTAATATAGACTTAGTCAAACCAGTAATGAATTATGCAGCTATAGCAAAGCTCATGTGCAAGAGTGCCTAAACATTAAGTATCATTGCCTTTTAGCTGTTTAGCATTATAACTCAGGCACTTGAAGTTCTCTCAGGCTCACATTGACTACCTCTGCGACTGACTCGAAGACAATGAAGTATTGGGTACACTTTCCATTAGACTAGCGAGCTGTGATGTTTCATCGCAGGTTTCCTGACATGCGTATCTCTCCTTAGACTATAGCCAATATTTATAGACGAAATAGTATTACTTTCAAGACTTTCAACAGAGTGAAGAGAGTGATTGATTTTACAGTGCCATCTTATATTAATAATTTAAACTATATATATATATATGATTAAATGCAGAGAGCTATTGACAATAACATCAAGTTCATACACGCTGATGAAGCTGTATTCACCTTCAACACTTTTATTAAGAAGTCCTGGTATAAGAATTATGATAATATAGAAGTTTATGACTAGAAGGTGAAGGTTATTACCCATGCAATTTTTGCTGGTATAAGTGAAGATTGAGGTTTAGAGAGTTATGTTATTCACCCTCGCTCTATTAAGCGAGAGTAGTATATAGAGTTCCTACATAAGCTCAGAGAAAAGTATTGTAACCAAGAGACCATCCTGTTCGTTAATAACCTCTCAGTTCATATGACTAAGGAGTCTAAGAAAGCTTATGAAGAGCTAAACATAACTCCTGTTTACAACGTTCCTTATAGCCCATAATTTCATGGAATTGAATTCTACTGGAGTTAAATCAAGACTCACTACAATAAGCTGTTGTATCATCTTATGCATGACTTGCCCATCGATACAGTAGACTTAATTCAAAGCAGCTGTAAGAGAGTGAGCGTAGATAAGACAACAGTCTGTGCGAGAGAGGGAATAATGAATGTTTATAAATAAGTTTTAGATTTAAATGAATGAATAAGTTCACATTTTAAACTAATCCATAAAGGGGTTTGGCTTCTCTTTCTTTTCCTCTTCTTATGGCTTGCTTGGGCCCATATTTCTTCTCTTAGTGCCAGCTCCTGCATCTATGTTCATTTCGTCTGGCTTTTATAAATCTTTGAAAAGTATCTTACTTAATTCATGCTTTACTTAAAACTTTCTCTATCTGTGAACCTTCGCATCCTCTTTCATTAGGAATAAACCAGTTCCAAGTTTTCCTACAAGGTTATGAATCAAAGCATACTTGAGAGGAATGGATGCTTCTTAAGCTCTGCAAGCCAAGGTCTCGCTTATTAGTATGCGCTGTTTCTTTTAATCATCATGAGAAAAAGAGTAACGTTTCTTGTGAGCTTCTTCAATGATCTCTTTGAGATAACTCCCTCTTAAAGTGCCAAGAACACCAAAGAAAAAGCTTATTTCTGGAAGTTTGTTAGAGAGTTGTTTCTTGGTAGAAAGATAAACTTCCAACTCTTCATCTTTCATCGCATCCTCGTAGAGATTAGTGACTGAAATCTCTGGGTAGTTTGGTATTTTTATCAAATTAATTTCATTGTTTTTAAGGCTTTCTTATCATCACAGAGTATCGCTTTTAGAAATGAGATTTTGGTACCTTCCATCGTTGGAAGGAATAAACCTACTATAGTGTATGATTAAGTATAAGTCACATGCTTACCATGCTGAGTGAGGTATCTATAGAAATCTTCCTTGCTTCTAAATCTTGAGATCATTTCTTAAGCTTCAACCCTCTTCATTGGAGTACTTATAGATTCCATCCTTGTTCCTTCTCTTGTTATTGAATTTCAAATTTTAATATATAGAGTTCTGGATCCTACTGCTTAAAATCTTAGTATTAAATATGGGCATCTTATAGGAGATCAACCTAGTAAAGAAACGTGGAAAAAGCTGGCAGAAGCTGTAACAAACTTCAGAGATGGAGCTCCATTTTTATCATTTTAGTTCCTTTAAGTTAGTACTAAATTTTTTTTAATTTAATTAGTACGGGTACAAATTCCGTTTAATTTTAATTGGTACCAATTTAATAGTACCAAAACTTAACTAGTACCTACTTTTAAACTAATGAGTTTTTAATTAAAAAGTTCCGAAATGATTCAAAACCTAATTGGTATCACCAGCCTGAATTTTATCTAAGTTAATACAAAAATTTAATATATTAAGCATGAAATAAGAAAAATTATAGTCTTAAACTGAGTTTAAATTTGATCTCTAACAATTCAAAATCAACCATTATTCAAAACCCCAAAACCCTTTCAGTAGTTTGATTGAGTTTTTGATTGATAAAAGTAGACTATTAGTGCATACTTTATTAGGGTTTTAATAGGTTTATGTAGGGGTTTAACGTTTAAATATTAGTATTTTAAGCGAGTATAACAAGCGAGTTTTTAAAATATTTTCACACAAACATAAGCTTAGAGTCATGTGGCAGTTCTCTGAATTTTATCTTTCTAAGTTGATGTTTGATTGTTTCTATTGTTTGTTAATTCGCTTAGCTTGGCTTGATAATAGTTGAGTATGCAAGTTCTCTGAGACCTCCATTTATTTTATTTTTATCGAGATGTTATTTAATTCTCTGCTTAGAATCTCTCTCACCCCTGCAGCTAAAGTAATCGTTTCTTGGCATGTCGCTCTCTATTATTATTACTGCTAGAGCCCAGATATCCCATTAAGTGTCTCCATCTCTCCAATCCTCTCTCTCTGGAAAATACCCAGGAGTGCCGTATACATTTCCTTATGCAGAGGCTTGCACTCTTTGAGCTCTGTTGAAGTCTATAATATAACCTCTAAGAGGCTGAAAGTTCAACATGATATTCTCTGACTTTAAGTCTCTATGAACATAACCTAGCTTGTGAAGCTCTTCTATCCCCTCAACTATCTGCTATACTATTAAGCCAATTTATCTTTGACATCTATTGTCAGATAAGAATTCTCTGTAAGTCATTTCAAGTAACGGAAGCCTGAAGGCTACATGATCTTTATCAAGTAAAATAGCATCAAGCTAGATGATATGCCTGCACTCATTTAACTTTGCCTTTTAAAGAGCATAATA
>ARYC01003345.1:0-49201 GCA_000711775.1 Oxytricha trifallax | reverse complement strand
TTGATGAAAGAGCGCAGCAAATTAAACAGAGAGAGAGAAGTCTCAAGTAAAACATGAATTGAGTAAGAGGCTCATCAAAGATTTATAAAAGCCAGAAGAGATGAACATAGATGCAGGAGCTGGCACTAAGAGAAGAAACATAGGCCCTAGCAAGCCCTATGAGGAAGAAAAGAAAGAGAAGCCAAATCCCTTTACGGGCAAATTTAATATGTGAACTTATTCATTCATTTAAATCTAAAACTTATTTATATACACAAAATCTCCCTTCTCTTGCGCATATTTAGCTTTCTCATCACTGACTCTTTTAGCAGCACTCTTAATAAAATTGACTGTATCTATCTTTAAATCATGCATCAGTTGGTAGAGCAGCAATTTCTTATAATGACCTTTCAATAACCCCCAATATAATTCAATTTCATTGGACTAAGGGCTGTAAGGAACATTAAATACAGGTGTTATATTTAGCCTTTCATATTCCTTCCTTGAGTCTTTAGTTTTTGAACTGACAAGTTATCAACGAATAGAATAATCTCTTAGTCAGCGTACTTATCTCTGAGTTATTGCAAGAATTTAATATATTATTCAGTCTTTATAGAATGAGGGTGAATAACATAAGTCTCGAGGCCATTATCTTCGCTTATTCCACCAAGTATTGCATGAGTTTAAACCTTAACCTTTTAATCATATGCTTCAATGTTGCTGTACCTCTTATACCAAGACCTTGATATGAAGGTATTAAAGGTGAATACTGCCTCATCAGCGTGTATGAACTTTATATTATGCTCTTAAGACCTCTGCATTTAATCGAATATATAATTTAAATTAGTCTTATAATATGGAACATTAAAGTCAATCACTCTCTTAATGCTATTTGCTGTCTTGTAAGATATTCCGTTCTTTTTATATATGTTAGCTATCGATTAAGCAGATATGTGAAGCTCAGGAAATTGGCGATGAAACATCACAGCCCTCTAGGCTAGAGAGGAATGAGCTCAGTATTTAAGAGTCTTATCATTAATTAGATATTTAATATGATGCTGCTAAAATTTTAAGGGTCTCTTAGGCTTAGAATTAAGATACTATCTCTTTAAATTCAATGCTAATAGACAGTGAGACCTCACAGTTGCTGGAGATTTATGGAGTAGCCTTGCTATCGACGTATAATTCAGAGCAGGCTTGAGTTGATCACTATATTCATCACATCCATATCGCAACTTAAACAATAGATCAATATTCTCACTGTCATAAACAGACCCCAAACCTCGCATATACTCACTTAAAATACTAATATTTAAACATTAAACCCCTACATAAACCCTATTAAAAACCTAATAAAGTATGCCTTAATAGTCTACTTTTATCAATCAAAAACTCAATCAAACTACTGAAAGGGTTTTGGGGTTTTGATTCTCCCTTCCACTTATTCTATAAGAAAAGAATGTGTATTCTTCCTTCTCAGGATGTAAATGCCTGTATGTATCGATATATCCCCGATCAAAAAATCTTTCAATGTTTCCCCTTTCATTGGGAGTGTACCCAGCTACCTTATCTTTTCCCTTAGTATCATAGACATCTTATTCGTTTCTAGCGACATTCAGGTCCCCAGTCAATATAACTGGCTTACCTCGTTCTACCTTAATTCTATCAATGTAATCATGGAAGTCGTTATCCCACTCTTAAGTTCTGTAATCCAGCCTTTTTAATCCATCTCCTGCATTAGGGACATACACTCCGATTAACACAAATTTATTATACTCTGCCGTGATTACTCTACCTTCATTGTCATGTTTACTAATACCTAAATCAAAATCCACTCTTAACGGCTTAACCTTGGTCAGTAAGCCAGTTCCAGAATAACCCTTTCTAATTTTGCAACAATTCCAATACTATTGATATTCTTAGCCAATGTGAGAATGGAAATTATCTTTGAATATCTTCTCCAAGTCTGTCTTAGTTTCATTGAAGCAGACGATATCTGGGTTTGTTTTTGTCATAAAATCCTGAATTTTACCCTTATTTATTACAGATTGTAATCCGTTTATGTTCCAATGCCAAATGTTAACTTTATTTTGTGGAAAGTCTTCGTATAAGGCTTTGCCATAAATATGTGGGATTACTTCAGGCATTTGCAATTTCGGTATTTTTTTACTTCCAAATTGCAGTTGAGATTATTTTGGCACCCTCTTAGATTTTTATATAGGAATTATCTCAGGAATTTCTTTTTTGTCAGTCAACTCTTTTAAGTTAGAGTCTATCACTATTTTCTATTCTTCTTTATCTAAAACGGGCGACTTTCTTTTTCTTGGTAAAATACTTTTTTTCTCTTTTGGTATTACTATTGTTGAGAATTTGTTTTTATTTATAAACAAATTACTTTGCTGCATGTTTCTCTATATTAGTCTAATTAACATTTAAATTATTATAGAAATATCACATTTACTTACTTCTGGTTGATTTAATGATATTAAAGTTTATTATATTTTTACAATCAATTAAATCATTTAAATGGTTCTATAAAGTCAAAATTAAAAAATTTGAGAATTCTTATAAAAACAGAAATTTAACTTTCATTTTATGTTTTAATATGCCAAAAGTTTCTTTGTATCAATTTCTAATTCAATGGGCACATGGTCACTTCCTTCATATTATTTATGCATTTTATTGTCAATAACCATATCAAAATGATCTTTGGTCACTATGAAATAATCAGTTCGTTTGCCTTTATTTAATTATCTTGAGTTTGGCACTAAACTAGAATATATAGTGAAATCTCTCTTGTAAGGGTAAAGCTCCCTGAAGCTATCTATGTATCCTTTATTCAGCAGTCTAGTGAGAGAATTCTCTTATTTTAATAGATATTTTGGGATTCTATTCAGAAGAGTAGAACCCTCATATAGATCATACTGATCCCTTCCTATGTTTAAATCGCCTGCTAGAATTACTGGTTTATTTGTGGAGTCTCTAATGTAATCTAAAAAACTGTTAAAGTCTAAATCCCACTCATCACGTCTGTAATCTATTTTCTCAAATTGAAAGCCTCCATTTGGAAAATAGGCATTCACGATAACGAAATGCTCATACTCAGCAGTTATTATTCTGCCATGTTCATCATGTTTTTCTATACCCATACCAAATGAAACTTTTAACGGTTTAATTCTTGTCAAAAGTCCTGTGCCTGCATAACCCTTCTTAGTAATTGAGCAGTTCCAATACTGTTCATAATTTGTTGGCAATTAGAAATCTTCCCCTGATTTATTTAAAGCTTACTAGTCAATCTTAATTTCTGATAAACAGAGAATCAAAGGATCAGCGGATTCAATAAATTATGAGAGAGCTCTTTTTCTTGTAATAGATCTTAAGCCATTTATATTCCAAGCCCAGATTTTTAGAGACTTCTGTAACTCGAGAATACCTTGAAATTCAGCCAACCCAGAAAATTTAAATGATCTTAATTTAAAATTAAAATTAATGCAAGCTCTGTGAATATCACAGCTTGCAGCGAAGTTGAATGTGAGCGATCTGGTTCTTTTTATTACTTAAACAACTCACTCAAATACCTCACGACTAAAGTTAATTTTTTGATTTTGAATTAAACATTGATATGTAAAAATTCATTTGATTTTACTCATCAAGTACGATTAAAAATAAAAATTATATCTTAAAATTATTATAAATTTTGATTGCTCTTTGATATTGAACACTTTCACTGCTAAATCTAATAAATTTTCTTTTACGTTCAATTTTTTAGTCTACTCCAAATCAAGATTTTTTAATTTTTTCTTCGATAATTCTTTTTTTTCTCTTCTCTTTCCTCCACTTAGAACTTCTTAGCTAAAATATCTAGAGTGACAATTTTAGTGTTTCAGAACTTTAATTTAATTAAAAAGTCTTAATTTTAACATTTAAATTTAATAAAATTAATATTAGCCTTCAATCAGTTTTCTTTTATATTTCTAATGAAATTTGATAATCACTTTAAACTTTGATTTATTAAGTTTTAGACTTATTTAATTTCTAAATTTTAGATAATGATGGTTCTTTGAATTTCTCTTGCTTAACTTTGACTTTGCTAATTTTCCTAAGTTTTGCTGCATCAATCTCTAATTCGATTGGTACGTGATCACTGCCTAAGAATCGTTTATGAATCTTACTATCAATTACCATATCAAAGTGGTCCTTGCTCACTATGAAGTAGTCTAGTCGGCATCCATGATTTCTTTCTCTTGGATTTTTAGATCTGTAAGAGAAATTTGTAAGTTCTCTTGTAGTGGGGTAAAGATGACGGAATGAGTCGATGTAACCTCTATCAAATAAAAGCTTCATTGAATCGTATTCCTTAGGGTGGAAACCTTGGAGAGGGTGCTTTAACTTTTTCTATGGTCTTTCAAAAATATCGTAAGCACAAAAAGCTTCATTAAAGTCACCTGTCAAAATAATTGGTTTCTTATAGGTATCTCTAACATGATCAAGATAGTCTCTGAAATCTACGTCCCATTCATCCACTCTATAGTCTATTCTCTCAAAGAACATACCTGCATTTGGAGTATAAGTGTTTATCAAAACGAAGTGCTTGAACTCTGCAGTTAGCACTCTCCCTTGCACATCATGCTTTTCTATACCAATACCAAATAAAACTTTCTCTGGCTTTATTTAAGTCAAAAGTCCAGTACCTGCAATACCCTTTTTAATAGTTGAGCAATTCCAATACTATTCATAATTTGTTGGCAATTTCATATGCAGGCCAGTTTCATTAAGTCTTTCATGACTAGTCTTAACTTCATTTAAGCACACAATTTGAGGTTTCATTTCATCCATGTATATCTGTAGAGCACCTTTGTTTAATATTGCATTAATACCGTTAATGTTCCATTAACATAAAGTAATTTTGCCCTCTTTTGGAATGTCTTTCATTAGTGCTTCGCCATAAAAGCAATTAAAAATATAAATTAAAAGCTATTTTGGGCTTCTCTTTGCTTGAACTTTTTGAAACTTTAATCTTAAATTTCTTACTATTGTAAAATCTGAGATTCTTATGAAATTTATTCACTTAAAATTTCATGAACAGGAGTCACTGTGCTCAACTATCTAAATGCAAATGGGAAAAATCTCTAGCTTAATATTCTTTAAGTTTATTTCATTGCTAAAATTTTAGTGTACAGCATTATCTGGTTATTATTAGAGCAATTAAGTTTTTTATATTTATTTAAGGGGGGAGGAAGTTCCCTGGCAAGAAGGAAGTTTCCTGGGAAGTAAATTTTTCTTATATAAAATCATGTATTCTTAATGTAATTTTATCTAAATTTATTTTTTAACTTAATATATTTTTATGGGATATATCATACATCAGTTACCATTATAAAAAGTTATGGGAATTTTGTTGTCTTATATATTTTTCTTCGTAATAATATATAAATATTTTTAGTAATCTATTTAAAAAAGTTAATTTATCATTAATCTATATATACATAAAGAGGAAAATTTGAAGTTTAAAGAGATAAATAATTTAATTTTTAAATTTTATTAAATATAGGTAAATGCATCTTAAATATCAATGTAAGTCAAACCACTAAAAGTTGTTACTTGGAGATAGAAAGAATAAACAATTTAAAAAAATTAGAGAAAAAATTAAAAAATTTATTTGCCAGGAAACTTCCCTAAAATTTTTTATTTATTTCTAGACTGGGCTGGAAACTTCTCTCCTTCCCCTTAATTAATTATGGTTTTGTTAAATTAAAATCTCTATTATCATTTATAAATTCAAATTTTTTGGCGTTTCTAGTTAATAAAAAAAATGTTCTAAATAATCTTAAATTTAAATCAAGCTATTATTTACTTTTTCATACTCTATTTATTGTTATTCACATTACTCGATTCCTTTCCATTAGAACTTAGCTTCTTCTTGCTCTTTAATTTCATAGACTTTGAATAACCTCTCAATTTTTAGATGTCTATTTCCAACTCGATGGGGACATGATCACTTCCTTCTACATCTCTATGCATTCGACTGTCAATAACCATTTCAAAATGTTCCTTGTTCAATATGAAATAATCACATCTACATCCATTATCTTTTTCTTTGGCTTTTCTCTGGCTTGACCAATAGCTATAACCCCTTATATTGGGATAAAGATGGCGGTAGGCATCTATGTACCCTCTATCAAGTAGTCTTTATAAGGAATCATATTCCTTGGGGTGCTGCCCTTATCGAAAATTCCTGGCCCAAGGTCTGTGATAGATGTCCAATTCAGTATTGCCTATATTCAAGTCACCAGCTAAGATTACTGGCTTCTTGCTAGTATCTCTAAGGTGATCTATATAGTCATGCACATCTTCATCCCATTCATCAATTCTATAATCGATTCTTTCAAAGTTAAAGCCTGTATTGGGGAAGTAAGAATTAACCACAATGAAGTGATCGTATTCAGCTGTCATTATTCTTCCTTCAGTATCGTGTTTTTCAATTCCTAAGCCAAAAGTTACTTTTAATGGTTTGATTTTGGTCAAAAGTCCTGTACCAGCATATCCCTTTTTTGTTGAACAACAATTCCAATACTGTTCATAATTTTTTGGCAGCTATTTATGTAAAAGTAAAAGACTTTAAAATATACTTAATTCTTTGTAGTGAAAAGTTTATTTGCAACTAGTTAATCTTATCAAAGTCAGTTTTAAGCTCGTTGATGCACAAAATTAGTGGTTAATAATTTTTGAGGAAATCTTGTAAAGCATTTTTCCTGACGACTGCCTATAACCCGTTTATGTTCCATTACCATATACTCATATGACCCTTTTTAGGAATATCAAATAAGTCAGCTTCGCCAAAAAACTTCTAGACAGTATATTAATCAATATTTTTCTAAATTTGTGTCAATGTTTCATTAATAATTAAGAATACAATTTGAAAATATTGTGAGTGGGTGGTCCAATTTTATACTTATCAACATTTACCACCTTTTCTTTTTTCATTTCTTCTTTGCTTTATTATTTTTTAAGCTCTTCTAAGTACTTTTTGACAACTTAGTCTCTATTCAATGGTTTCTCTCCCTCTTCATTCGTTTTTACTTATTTCTTGGGAGATTATTTTTACTTTTGTTCTCGTCTTTTTGTGACAACATTATCTGGGAAATCATTTGAGTCTTCACTTTAGTCATTGATTTATGTATTCTAGTTTTCTGTTTTCATGCTTCTTAAATTTATGGAATATGGAAGCGCTGCGATATGGTTTAAGGAGCGAGTCAATCTTTTTTTGCCTAGCAAGTTATTTAGTTTCATCAGAAATAATAATTATAGAGATTTGATGAAAGTAAACTACTTATATTGTTAATTATATTTTAAACTATCAGAAATTGTTGGCATATATTCTCTAAATACAATAATTATATCAATGATTATTAATACTCTAATTTTTTAATATTAATATTTTACAGTCCAAGTGGAAGTAGACGTAAATCTTATACTAAATTTTGTATTTGTTGACCATGTTGATGTCATCTTGGTGCACCACGAAGTAGAAAAATAATAACATATAGTCTTTATTTATTCTCTTCATATTTTTTTTTAATAAACAATTGAAATTTGTAAATTTAACATATTATTTTAATCAAAATTCCTCATCATATTATTTATACTCATCATCCAATTTAGACTTTTATTGATCTTTATTGCTCTGATTATTTTTATACTCTATTTTTAGCTATAATTAATATATAATTACTACAATAAAATATTATATATATTTGAATAAATTTATCGATATTATAGTCGATGATATCATTTTTTATTTATTCTCTCTCTGGCACTGATAAGGTCTTGCCATTTAAAGTTAACTCTTAGATTTTCCAAATATATCTCCTGTCCGCTTCTTCCTTCATATCTGCTGTGTATAAAGTCAATTGTATTTAAAATTGCTGTTATAAATAATTTTTCTATTTAAATAAATTAATTTTGTGTAGTAGTGAGGTTCAGGAATTGATGATTATTATGCTGGTTTAGCATTCATATCTTCAATTTATTAATTTTATTTAAGAAAAAACTTTTATATATGAGGATTATAATAATCTAATTTATAGTAAATATTAGAAACACTTTCAAAAGCATCATTATTCATGTTATCCTTAATTATTTAGGTATGCTCCTACTAACTTGACTAATTAATCTGTTTATCTTGGAATTCATCAGTAACTTTCTGGTATAACTGCCATTTCCTAGTTAATATATCCTTCATGCCCGTCTATATACCAGCTGCAGTATTTTTTCTCATGTTCATCATATGTCTGAACTCAACTTCCTTATCAATCTCTTTTTTATCTTGGAGACTTAACTGTGCGAATTGAGGGATATTAGTCTAACTCATAACATAATTCAGTCTTTCTTCAAGTTCATCAGGTTTTTTGTAAACTTTTTCAATATAGGAATATGCGCAATCTTTTAACACTTGAACATGGTTGTTTGCATCATCATTAATTCCCTGATTATCCTTACTATTGTTTTATTCATCACCACTACTATTGCTATCAGAACTTTCTCTATCTTTTTATTTGGTCTTTTACTATTTGTTGGTTTCATCTTTTTATGCTTTAATTTATGCTTGACTTGTTTGTTTCTTCTTACTGTAGCTAAACTGCGAAATATCCATGTGCTTAATTTTATTATATTTCTCTTCTTCTTGATCTTTTAATAGTGTAAATTTATATAATTTAAAATCTTTTTCATTCTTGTTTGATGTATCATTCACTGCAAGTAATTTAGTATCATTTGGCTTTGTTTCTTTTATTTTTGACAAGTCCAAGTGGAAACAATGTTTTGCTTTATCCAATAAATAATACGAAATTGAATATTAGTCATATTAAACTTTAATCTAGATTAAAAATATATATAATTGTAATTTCTCATTCGGTATTATTATTATGATATTCAAAAGTCTTCATCAAATTCCTTGTAATCATGATCCCATGCTTTACTTTTACTATAATTCTCTACATTTTAACTTGCCCCTAGTACTTTCTTCTCCTATTCACCTTTAACCTGTAGCAATATCTCACTTATCTACTATAACAGTGCTAAATTCTAGACATTTCTATCAGTCAACTGAATTTTATCGATTGAAATACTTAAATCTTTTATAATTAAATAATCTTAATCCTAATAGAATATCAATAATAGATTATTACCACTGTTTTTAGAATTGGATATAGATATAAATTCTAATTAATCATAAAAAACTTTAAGTTTTTATGATTCCAAAGCCAAATTTTTTTTGTAATTTTTATTCAAAATTTCTTGTCATTTCAGCTTAATGTTCCTTGTCAATCCTCTTTTTAAGTTATTTTTACATTTCATCTGGGAGTGAATCCAGAGCATTTCCCCAGATAAACCCTGATTTTCCAGCTGTAAAGCAACCAATTATTTGTTTATTGGTGATGATTACTCCCAGGTAAAATGTCAAAAAAGAGTTTGAGTAGTTTGTTATTAAATGTTTAATGTATATGTAAGGAATTAATTTAAATTCCTATGAATTAAAATTAATTTGTTAAGAGAGGGCTTGTGTCATCAATCTAGGTTACAGGGTTTAAATTTGGGTTGGTACCAGGAGCATTGCCAAATAACGGGTAGGATGAGTTTTTATTATCGGTAAGATATTAGAAAGCTTTTTCTGAGGAAAAGTGCAATTTTAAAGACGGCTACAAGCTTTCATAATCATTTAGACTAATTTTTTCATTTTCAATAACTGTAGATGATGATTTTAACAGTAGTGATTCTGATTCAATATCATTTACAGTATCTTTATCTTAAGATTCCTGTAATGCATTATTATCTTTCTTTTCTTCATCATCATCCTCGTTCTATGACTCAGTGTCATCATCCTTTGCCTTTCTTGCACTCTTGGATTTTAATCTTGTCTTGCTCTTGATGACTTTCGTGGGAGTCTTCACACTTGGTTTGGATTTATCTTCCGTGAAAAATTAGTTTAAAACAATATGAATCTAGAAATTTTAATTTCAATGCAATTATTCAATGAAATTAATAGTTTATCTATAGGAAATTAATCCTCATCATCTGAATAACTTCTAATATAATATCAAAATTCTTCATCAAATTACTAATATTCCTAATCCCATTTAGGTTTCTGCTCCACCACTCCACTCTCAGAGGAATCATGATTTGATTTTCTCGCATCTAATTCTCTCTTAACTTATAATTATACTATAATTAATTACAACTCTTTTGGTTTAATTTTATGTTATTATTGTACATTGTAATTTCTTGTTTAATTCTCATTTAATCTGCTGTTGAAAGAGTCTATCCAGCATACTCAGCCATTCTCTAGTGGTATCTCTTATTCACCTCTGTCATCATTTCCATCATGTTTAATTATATTCTTATAAACCAATATGTATATTATAAATAATATATGATTTTATGTATCATGGTGTTGTTAGACTATCTTTTTTATGGCAATTATGGTATAACAATATAAAAATTATTTTTACTTAAATTTTGAATAATTTTTTCAATAAAATCTTTAAGTTTAATTAATATTTACTTCCCTAAAAATGCAAGGTCATTTGTGCTGGATAAGTGGAATCTTTAAAAGTTGATCTTGAAGGGAGTGCATTCATTAAATCATTAGTGCTGAAAGGATTGTTTGTGAAAACAGCTTCTGGGATTTTAAAAGCTGTCATAGCTGTAGTTTTAGAGTCTTTTGATTTATTAGAAGTCAGTTTCTTCCTTTATTAAAATATTAAAAAACTAATAGTCTGCTAAATTAAGTAAAATAAATTTGCTTTATACTTCAATCAAAGATTCAGACTCCTCCTCGGAATCTTATTTGAATAATAAATTAAATATTAAATTAACTGTAGATCTTCTCTTGGTTATTCGGTAGCTTCCTTGCTCTTAGACTTCAAATTAGATAGAACTTTTTCATCAGAATTTATAACTTTCTTTTAAGTAAATGTTTCTTTTGACTCTTCCTAATCATCTTCTTTCTCTGACTCAGTTTCATCATCCTTTTCCTTTCTTTCACTCTTGGACTTTGATCTTGACTTGCTCTTGCTGGCTTTCGTGGGAGTCTTCCCTCTTACTTTGGATTTCACCTTGCTTACTCCTTTAACTTCCTCCTCTTCTTTTTTTATTTTTGACAAGTCCAAGTGTAGGCATACGGGAACATGATCACTACCATTGTAATCTTTGTGAATTGTAACATCAGTGACCATGTTGATATATATTATATAGTGCACCACGAAGTAATCGATACGCCATCCCTTATTGGTAACCTTGTTATTGAATCTGGCCGAGAAGTAAGTATATTCCCTCTTGTCTGGGTAAAGATGACGGAATGTGTCGATGTACCCTCTGTTAATGAAACTTTCGAATGACTTTCTCTCTTCAGGAGTATAACAAGCCACTTTATCTTTTCCTTTGGTATCAAAGACATCTAGCTCGTTTCTTGCAACATTAAGATCACCTGTCAATATCAAAGGTTTATTTGTTTCTATTCTTGTTCTGTCCAAATAATCAAAAAATGCCTTGTCCCATTCTTACGTTCTGTAACTTAATCTCCTCAAATCATCTCCAGAGTTAGGGACATAAACAGCCACGAGAACGAATTTACTGAATTCTGCTGTAATTACTCTGCCTTCTTGATCGTGCTCCTCAATACCAATGTCGAAGGTAACTTTGATCGGCTTGATTTTTGTAAATATTATTAATGAAAATTTCAAAATAAATGTTTGTAATGAGACCGGTTCCTGAGTATCCCTTCTTTGACTTCGAACAGTTCCAATACTGCTCATAATCCTTGGGTATCTTAGTGTGAAAACTAGCACTTTTAATCTTTTCAGGATCAGTTTTAATCTCATTGAAGCACACTATATCGGGATCCTCACCTTGCAAAAACACATCGAGCATGCCCTTATTAATAACTGCTTGCAATCCATTGATATTCCACACCCAAATATTCAGCTGATCAGACTTGAAATCCTCATGCTTTGCATCACCATGAAATTTAGCAGATGGATTATGAGTAACTCCGAAAAATCCAGATAAACTTGACTGACCTTTAGTTGTGGTTCGACTCATAGTAGTTGTTTTCTTCTTTGAAATTGTTATTTTCTCTTCATCTTCTTGAACAATTTCTACAGTTTAAACATATTATTTTAAATTATAACTAGAATATAAATATCTTTTTAACAGTTTCTGTTTCCTTCAATGATCTCTTTTGATTCTTTTTACTCATTTTTGAATTCTTGAATTTAAAAATTAAAATTATAAATCGCTCATCTAGTTTGTATTTTTAATTTTACCTTTAAATTTCAAACGTCTCATTAGATTATATCAAGCATTAAATTCAAAATATTAATAATATATTGTAATATAAAATGTCAGAAATTTAATAGTAACAAAAACAAGCAAGCTTATCACATTAGGCACAGGATGAAATTAATAGCAATTTGTAAAGCTTAAAACAGCAATTTGAAGTACTTGAATATTTAGAACCTTTCTGGTCTTCTCCTCCTATCTACGATTACTAGTAAGTAACTTATTTTTCATATAATTTTAATGTTTATTAATCTTAATTTTATAGTTTTGAGGTATTGAAGGATGGAGCAATCATCGAAGAAATAGACCTATCGAAAAAGTCATTCTATTCCATCGGTAGACAAAAGGACACGGTGGACATACTTATGGAAAATCCAACAATCTCAAGAAAACATGCTATAATACAGCACAAAGACACAGGCGATATTTTCATATATGATTTGGGAAGTACTCATGGAACCTTTGTGAATAAGAGATAAATCCCAGCTAATCAATACATCAAGCTCTCTTTAAATGATTAAGTGAGGATTGGCTAGTCTACTAGAATTTTACTTTTGAACGGACCAGAGGAAGCTGAAATTTAAGCTTAAGAGGAGGTAGAAGAAAAAGACGATTAACCTCGCAAGAAAATACAAATTGTCTCTAAAAAGTAGAATAAGGAGTTCCTATTTAAAAGAAGATTGGATTAGCTTAAGAAGTTTCATGACTAAGTGAATTAGCTTCATGATTAAAAACTTCAGAGAATTCACGGAAATGAAGATGAAGGAGTCTCTTGGGGTATGGGCTTTGAAGAGGATGAAATAGCGGAGTATCAAAGAAAGATGGATGAAGAGGGGGATGATGAAGAATCCAGAGAAGGCTTTAGTGATGAAGATTCTGATAATGGCAACAGCGATGATGACGATGTGAAACTATTGAATGTTGAAGCATTACGATAGAGAACTGACTTGACCGAGAAGCAGACCTAGATGCTTAATAAAGTTGAAGGAATCAGAAGGCAACTCAAGAAACTTCTTGATAAGAAATCCAAACTAAAAAACGATTAGGACATGGAATTTGATGATAAACCAATACAAGGATAACTAAAAGGCATTGATAAGAAATGTCAAGAAATGAAGGAGCAACTTGAAAAGACTGAGAAAAAGCTCAAGACCTCACTTAGAGCTAAGAAGAGTAGGCCATAGAAGACTAATAAAGAAATAGAGTCAGAAACCGTTTTTAAGTATCACAATAGTGATGATGAGGAAGATGAGTTCTTTGATAGAACAAAAAAGACTTTATTCAATAAGAACAAGTAGCAGTATCAACTAGATAATGGTGAAGAAGTGGAAACTTATGATACCTTAAAGTTTAAGTTAGAATAGTTATATCGATAAAGATAGAAACTTACTGAAGAGATGTAAAACGGTCCAGATGACAAATCTAAAAGTTCACAAGATGAAGATTATGATGAATTGGAAGCTTTCATGAAGCAAAACACTGATTTACTGAGGATAGAACAACAAAAGAAACTTGGAGCATAAATTGTAGAGGTGAACAAGGAAATTGATAAATATACTCAGCTTATAGCTATGGTTGCTCCAACAACATTCCAATAAAGAACCTAAGCTAAATAATAGAATCAATAGCAAGAAGAACCATCAATTCCTAATGATTAAGTATAATAAGAAACTAAGCAGGAGGAGGACAAATAAAAACCTACAAAAGATTTACCAGTTTCAAAGCCAAAGTAAACCTCAGGTCTCTCTAGTACAATGTAAAGATTGAAAGAAATGTCTGAAATTAAAGAAAGAGAACAGGAAGAGAGGAGAAGACTTTAAGAACAGAAAGATAGAGAACAAGAGGAAATAATCATGCAGAGAAGGATTTAGTAAGTTTAAGAGAGAATTCTGAGAGAAGGAAGGCTTGACTAAGGACTTGATGAGGATGAAGAGGAAGACGAAGAAAGCACGGGTTTAGACTAAGAGAGTGGCTTGAGAAATTACTTCAGAGAGATTGTGGAAAATGCGAATAGAAACGGTGAAAAGATTGATATAACCAAATACTCAAATCTACTTGGTGAGTATGATAAGCAATCAAACTCTAGAAAATCACTCTAGGGCTCTGTTTCATACTTGGAGACTGAAATAAGAGGAGGGGGAGTTGGGCTATAAGTCAAAAGACCAAAAGTCTATGAATCTATGGCTTAGCCAAAACATCGTAACCTAAATAATGATATTGAGGATGAGAAGAGAGAGGGTGAAGTCGATGATTGGATTCCACCTACTGACTAGAAAGGTGATGGTAAAACTAGTCTTAATGAAAGGTTCGGATATTGAAAAGATAAAATATAAGTTAATTAATTTCTTAAAAGCATTATCAGTTTTAAAGTCACTAAAGAAAAGTAGTTTAATTTAAAAATAATTAATAAATCATATTGAAAATTAAAATATTATCAATCATTTTTTCAGAGAGTCTTCTAAGAGTTAAGTCAAATAATCCATTTTCTTCTCCATGTTTACTATGCTTGCTTTCTAATAAAACCAATTAAAAATTTGAATTAAGCTTACCAATTGTTGATATTCTTTCGGATCAAACCCATCAAAATCATCATTCATTCTAGGTGGTCCATATTTGTCCTGACCGATACCCGTCCACCTCACCCTCCTACTTTGTTGTATCCCTATTTTTGGTAGTACCCCGACCTCCCCTAAAATACCCCAGTTTTTAAGAAAATATAGGCATCAGGACTCAATCGACCCCTTAATGACATCTCGATATATTGAGAAATGATGTTAAGATGTCATAACGGAAATCGATTGAGAGCCTGAAGGCAAATTTTTTATATGAATTGGGGTATTTTAGGGAAGTTATAAGGGTGGATGGAGTACGGGGTAGCAACCAAGAAGTAGGAAACAGGGGGTGAGTGTCGGTCGGAATACATATTAAACAGCTTCAGTAATGAGTCTCACACTCTCAGTTGAAGATTCATTTTTATCTTCATTTTGTTTGGTTTGAACATATGTTCCCATAATTAAAAAGCTGTTTCTTTGACAATATTGCTATTTCCTGTTGGTTCTTATCAAGTAAGAATTTTCAGATATAATCTTAGCTCTTTCTTGGTAACTGGCTTATAGAGCATTCATTAAAATTAAAGCAAAATAATTTATTATAATATTCAAATATTTTGCTATGATTGTTGTTGATCTTCTCAAAAGACTCTGAAATAATAGCTATAAGCAAATTAAGCATGACTATATTAGTGTAGACAGCACAAAGCACAAACATTATCCAAACAGTGATTGGCTAAAGATTGTCATCAAATTTGTCGGTATCTGTATCCCCTATACTTAATCTGAATGAGTAGACAATAGCATAGGCGTAATTTTAAATGAATTCTGATTCATCTCTTGCCTCTGAAAGTCTCAAGAAAGCTTCTCCAAAGCCTAAATATACAATAGCTAAGATAAAGAGGAAAATTTTCATGTCCCAGACTACGACACTCAAAGCGTTAATAAGATAACCAGTTTGCTTGAAGATTCTTAAGAAATACAAGAACTTTGCCCAAAGTAGTAAACTTGCAAAACTATGAATAGTAGTAATAAACCCTGGTACCTCATAATCATCGTTAGGAATGGCTCTGGCTTAAAAGGATATTAAGATCAATACAAGGACTGGTGAAATTAGATCGTTGTAATTCCATATTGATAAGAAATAAAGATGTTTCAGTTTTATTACCTGGTTAATTTCATTGATTAAGAAATAAATACTGGTTGCATAGAGGAGAGCTATAAACACAATCCTAGCAATCTTTTATTCATCACTCATCGATATTTACCCAATCAAGACGTTTGAATAAGTCACAAATAAAGCCAAGTAAATTAAAAACGGTATAAAGAGCATTTTTATTGTGAACTCCTTCGCTAAAGGCCATTAAAAGTCTATTAAGGCCTAAATTATGGGATTATTAAACATCTGAATATCTTCTGCTTAAGAAAGCCTCTAAAAGAACTCTTAACTATCTAGCTCAGCATAGTCATGAATTTTGGGAATATCAAGCATCTTTAACTAAATTTCCTTTTCTATTCGACTTGTTTCTTGCAATATTTCTCTCCTTATACCATCTTTATTAGGCCATTAATTAGCGGATCCAACTGCATAATCAATACCTTTTCTATGATTTAGAGAACCCTTCTTAAAAGTATCCAAAATTTCGGTCCTCATAATTCTGCTCTTAAAATAATCATCTGTTCCTACCGAGATACCTACCGCCCCCCCTACCCACCCCTTACCCCATACCCCCACCACCCACCCCTACCCACCCTAAAATACCCCATTTCATATCAAATTTTTTATCTACAGGGTCTAAATCTACATCCTTCATGACATCTCGACATCAAAGATCCTATTTTATATATAAAATTATATTACAATATCATTTTTTATATTTCTATGATAGTGGAATAAATAATATAAATTTAATGCTTTGTCAAGTTTCACAATGTTTGTATTATTAAATTAGAAAGTTTTAAGGATAGGGTGACCCACAGGGGCCCGAAGCTGGAAACTTTCTAATAAAGCTACTAAGGCATGCTGAGGGTAGGCAGGGGGTAGCTGGTTCACCGCATTAGAGGCCAGCAGGCGGGGTTCAATCTGTCAGATCCTAAATTTTTCAAGTCGTCTGCACGCTTAGGATTTCCCTGCTTTATATGAGATACCTTGCGTGAGTTCAGTTAACTAGGTAATAGGAAGCAGGATGAAGATGGTGCTCAACCTTCAAAAGTGAGGCGATGAGAACCATAGAAGCTAACGATAATTATTTTCCTCTAACACAAGGTCGGGTTAATGAGGCTACCACAGCGAAAGGACAGAGACTACTGTCTCAGCAGCGGTGGAACCTGGTAAGAGTTATCTCCAGACTCCCCTTTAATTGTTACAGGAAGCAGATCTCTGCGAGCTCAGCGGGGGATACTCCTAGGCGGAACTAGACTCTTATCTAGTATGCATTTCGCTACAGGGAGAAGTGGAATAGAATGCGAGTTGGTTTTTCAGAGTTTTTCTAGTTCACGATTGCCACGTCACGGAATTGCCATGTAAACTCACTCAGACACGTCTATGTCACGACAAAATTGATGGTTTGATTTTAGTATAAAACAGTGAATGAATAATATAATTAATTTGAGATTACTCATTAATCATCATCACGATGTTTGTCTACCATACTCTATGCCTTATGAAATTTAAAATGATTATGATTAATGATTATGATTAATGATTTATGAATCAAATATATTTATCATTCACTAGTTAATTCTAAAATCAAACCATCAATCTTAGTCGTGACGTAGACATATCTGAGTGAGTTTACGTGGCAATTCCGTAACGTGGCAAACCTGAAGTAGAAAACTTAGTCTTCACCTAAAATCAAGGTGTCATCCCAAGTGGTTAGCTTGAGTGACAGAGCTAGTAGGATTCAACCAGATTGATATAAGATGGAGAAAAAAGCTTACCGGTCCTAACGCTGCTGGGAAACATAATCCCTGTCCTTTCGCTGTGGTAGCTTCAGCACCCTAACACGGCTTGGGAGAAAAATCCTTATTGTTGGCTTCTATGGTTTTCATCTTCTCACTTTTGAAGGCGGAGCGTACCTTCATCCTGCTACTTATTACCTAGGAAACTGAACTCAAGCCAGGTAACTCATCTATGCAGGGAAATCCTTAGCGTGTAGACGACTCGAAGAATTTAGGATCTGACAGATTAAACCCCGCCGACTGGTCCCTCATAAGTTGCTCCCAGCAACCCCTACCTGCCCTCGGTAAGCTTTAGTGTAGTAGAGAGCTCTAGTCGATAGTCCAAAGTTAAATTGGTACCTCACCTAACAATTAACTTTTTGATTTAATATTAACTCGAAATATAAACCGAAAATACTTTAATATTAAACAATTTTTTTTTATTCAAGTAAAATAATTATATACTATAGTATGAAAAAATTTTTTAATAAATTTTAATCCATCAAATCAATTTCATTCGGCATAATTCGAAGAAAAAGTCTGATTAATTTTTTAAGTTTTTTATTTTCTTTATTTACCAAAGATATTGGACAAATTAAATATAAAATTTAGAAAATAAAAAACTTAAAAAATTAATCAGACTTTTTCTTCGAATTATGCCGAATGAAGTTGATATATTGGATAAAAATTTATTAAAAATTTTTTTCATACTATAGTATATAAATATTTTACTTGAATAAAAAAAAATTGTTTAATAGAAAAGTTTTTTCGGTTTATATTTCATAAGGTATAGTGTAGTATGGTTGAAAAACATCTTGAAACTTGACAAAGCATTAAATTTATATTATTTATTCCACTATCATAGAAATATAAAAAATGATATTGTATTATAATTTTATATATAAAATAGGATCTTTGATGTCGAGATGTCATGAAGGAAATCGATTTAGACCTTGTAGATAAAAAAATTGATATGAAATGTGGTATTTTAGAGGGGGTGGGGTAGGGTGTGGGTGTATGGTGTGGGTAAGGGTGGGGTAGGGGTGGGGTAGGGTATCTCGTAGGAACAATCATCTAAAGAAGGTAATTCCATTTGTATCATATAAGGTATTAAACCACAAATCGCTCTTGAATGATTGTCAACTTCATCATATTTTAGAAGCTATAAGAAAATGTCGGCTGCCTATTCGTTTTTAGCCACCTTACACATGTGAAGGGGAGATTCACCATTGAAACTTTTCAAGAATGGAATATTAAACATATACTCTATAGGTGGGGAAGTATTTGATAGCTCAATAACTTAATATAGCTCTTTCAGCAAATTGGACTTATTGTAGATATAGTGAAGAATGTTGTAACCTCCTGGAAAAATATTGAGACATAGAAGTCTAATATAAAAATAGTATTAAACCAATTAAATTTTTTAATTTATAACCTGATGACCAAGCCTTTTCATAAATTCAATGCTTGAATCATCTTAAGCAAGCTAATCACACATTTTCCAATGTAGATAAGTGAAACTAAAGTCAATAACAGGTTTTTCCTAGCACATTTTTAAACTGAAATCGACAGTCTCAAGATATCCTGCGAGTTCACTAGGCTGAGTTTTATTTTCTGTATACATAGCTGAATAATAAGTTTATAAAAGCTAAAATTTTACTATATTTTATTTTTAAAACATATAGTTATAGTACTTCTTAAGTAGTCTTTCGAAAATTACTTCAGTATAATTTATAAAGATAATTTTGTAAAATACTTAGACTTTATTTTATCATGAGGATTTTAAGAGTCCATCTCTACTTGATAATCTACATAGTAATGAAAGTTTTTACTTTTATCATTTAAATGTCTCTTCAAGTTATGCATAGGAAGTTTGCAAAAACCTACTTATTTGAAATCTGTTGATATGTCTACTTTAATTTCAAAGCCAAAATTGTTTATTACTTTGAACTCAGTCTCTGAAGTCCAAATAAATTTTCGAGCTATTTAGTTATAATTAAATAAAAGGATTTAAATTTTTCAATAAAAATGATAGGCTCATCTCTTAAGGGGTTTAAGATTCCAACTGGGATTTTTCTGAATAGTGTATTATCATCCGCTTTGACAATTTTATAGATCTTTTCGGATACATCAAAGTCAAGATAATAGTTTAGATTAGGTGAAAAGAGATAATTGTGGAAACTGAACTCAGATATATCATAAGAAAAGTCTTCTATTCTTCTGATAAGCTCCCACTTGATATCTCTTAATCCTGGTTAGACAACTTTCTTATATAGGAAAACCTTTTAATTTATAAGTCTTTCAAGCATCCTTTCTCTATCTTTACTTATATATAACCTGTGATAGTAAGGCTCCTAACCTTGCTGTTCATATAAGGGATGAACAAATGAGTAATGCTCAACTACTTCATTAATTCCTTTAATCTCAATGACTTTAAACTTTTTGAATTTCATCTTATCCATTTCTATGTAAGATCTTCCCCCATTTATGCCCTTCACATATCTCTTTCCGAAAAAGCTTGCCAGATCTGTTACTTATTCATCAGCCATAATATTATAGAGTAGTAAAGAGTCAGGATACCAGTCCATCTTATAAGTTATATCAGAGAGCCTTGTAGAGAAAATGGAGTAATTATTAAGATCAAGACTTTAAAATAGCTTTGGTTGAGTTATTTTAAGCATACCAGTTGAACTGTTCCATGTTGTTAGAGTACCATCTTTCTCTAAACCAACCAGATTGTTTCCAATTTTTCTGAAACCCAAATATGCTGACCTCTTTTTCATTCCAAAGAAACTAATTATATTTCTATGTAGAATTGGGACAATTTTTGCAGTTTAAAAATCTGACTGATAAACTATTCTTTCCTCTTACTTAAAGTACTCCAAGAAGTTGCTTTTACCTGCGACTGCATTTTTCAATTTGAAACTTCCAGATTCTTGCATTTGTGGATCTTGCATCATAAACGTATCAAAACTTTAAAAGTAGACTCCTTGCTCATAATTTTTGCTATTATTCACAATTGAGTAGAAATATTTCTCATCGATAAGTAAAATACTTGCGGGGTGCAATCCTCTTACTACATAATGAATTTTGTTTTCAGTATCAATAATGTAACCATGATTAATTGAAGTAATTAATAATTTTTAAATGATTCTTGTCAAATAAAATCACTTTATTGGGAATCGGAGTCTTCATACCTATCATAAATCTCTTAACCTCAAAAGTTATCACAATTTCTTAGAACATAGAAATCATAAGGTTGCTCATAAAATTTCCTGACTTAAAAAACTTGAGAGATCTGGTCTTAGAATTATAAATAATGAAATCTTCATTTGCCTCATTTGACAAGTATCTTATCAGTTAATCCTCTCTTTTAAGTTTGATCAAGCCCATATCAACCTTAATTAGCTTAGAATCACAGATAGCATGTAATTCGTTCATCCCATCCTCATTTTCAATCATCATGAAATGACGACTCATTTTATCCCAATCAGATACAACGCTCTTTATTTTACCTGGTAGCTAGTGAATTACTTCAGTTTTTTGCCATTCATTTTCATCATTTCCTTTGACCAAGGCGCAAACATAAATTTTGTAGTTCTCAAGACAAACGAGCAAATTACTTTCTTCTGCATGAACTGTGTTCTTTAATATTCTCCTGATTTTCTTATCAAATTTTATCGGTTATCCCCAAGAGTTCTTTGACAAATCGTAAGATACCAGAATATTGCTAAACGCCACCAGAAACTGTGTTCCAACCATCGTCATAGACTAAAATTCTTTGTAAAACTTTGATATGTGGAAAAATCTGTAAATTGACCAAGCATCCTTCCTGAATGGCTTTACTTAAGCTACATCGAATCCAATACGAGACTGATATTTAAAATTTAGGTGCAGTTCTTTCAGTTAGGCTTCTTCTTAACTACCACTATAATCCATCTATAAGAGTATTATTTCTCCTTATGTTATATGAAGACCTCCATGATACTCATACTTAGACCCTTTGGAAATGCTGCAAAGACTGTAGTTATAGTAAATATCTGCATTTCTAGATTCTTTCAGACTTGCTCCATAAAATACGTCATTTTCATCAATATAGAACTAAAATTCCTTAATTCTATCATTTGATAGCTGTCCCACTTATGTCTCTCTTAGATATAAGAATTCAAAGCATTTATTTGTTTCTGAATAGTATAGTATTTGAACTGACATTTAATTGTCTGGAAGCTCAATCAAGCATGAAATGCAATTCTTTTGAGTTTTGCTTTAATTGTTCTCCATAAAACCATGGATTTTATATTCTGGTGGGACAATTAAACTAAAATACAAAAAGAGCATATTTTGAACATATTGGCATAAGTTTACATCAAATATAAGAACTTCAAATAATATCAATATTAAATATAGCTTATTTTTATCTGCATCTCACTTTTTTTGATAGTTTTTAAAGGTGACTTAAGTGGATCTCTGTCAATTTTGGCCATGTAAATATGATTAGAGTTTGCCACAAACAATCTGCCACTGCAATATCCCAAGTGATTATCTATAGATTTATTATAATTAACTATAAATATGTACAAAATTATATATCTCCAGCTTTTTGTGTAGTGAAATCTGCAACCTTTATTTCTTAACATATTGATTTTGAGGTATCTACAATATAGATTTTAATTATATATATATATTTTTAATTTATGGATAATTTCAGCACTTTTAATATTTTGTTTATTTTTTCTTCTTAAAATACTTAGTTTATAAGTAAAAATTGTTATTTTTAAATAATATAAGGCAACAAAATAAGAAATAGATAAATTCTTTTTTACATTTAATTATGAGAAATGTTTCATATTTTAATTTAATTTTTACAAATAAAATTTCTTTTAATTTTGAAAAATAAATATCTATTAAATCTAACTCATTTATTATTAAATTTTATTCATAAGGAATGATTATATTGTAGATTTTTATTTAATGTAAAATTTTATGTGATTTATATAATAAAAATCATATATTCAGTTATATTTACAAACAAACAAAAAATTAATTTAGATTATAAAACTATTAACTCTTTAATATAAATAAATTAAAAAATATTTTAGATTGATTCTTTTTGTCTGATTTCCTCAAGTGGATCGAGCTTGAACACCACAATATTTTCAAAGTTATTCATAGTTAATGGTTTTCCTAATTTAAGTTTTAACGGCTTTTTAAAGAATAATTGAAAAATCAAATATATATATGAAGTTCTTATAATTATTTGCTTACTTTTTAATGGTTTTTCATAGAGCATTTTGCCTTTGTTGTTCCAAATTTGCAATAAATATTCTGCTTAGTAGTGAGTTTTTAAATCTAAACTCACTATTTCAACTAAAATTGGGATCTGCTGATGTGAGGCGTTGTAATAAACGAAGTCCACAACTTTAAGAAGTTCTATAAATTGAAAAATAGTTGAGATTTTCATTTATCATAGATAAGAACAGGATTTTTAAATAGGTAACGACGACATATTGGATCTTGAGAAATGAAAATGGTTATTTTAATACAAAAAAAGTAGTTAGCAATGAGAAAGCTTAGTAAAATCTTTTAAAAAAGAGGTATACTTTTCAGTAATGCAATAATAAATTTTGATTTTAACTATCTTAATCTGTAACTTACTACTCATGTTAACCTCAAAAGAAACATTCTATAGAAACGTCTTTGGGTTTGAAGTTTTAACTAAAATTGATTCATCTGGTAGTGGTTATTTGTTAATTATAATTTAAAAAAATTTTTGCTTTTAATTAGTCATAAATAATTTGAAATAAAGAATACTGATTAAAACTATTATCAATTGAGGTGTAGTAATTGGAATCCAAGTGTGGTAAAGGGCCGTATGGATCATGATCCACTTTAGAGCTTTTATAAGAATGCAACATCATTTTTACGTAATTCTAAATAAAAAAATTAATTGTAATAAAATATTAAGCTTTTGAGATTTCAGTTAGATTAAAAGCTGTTTGTTATATTTCAATCTTAAATCATTCTAATGTTATTTAATGTTATATGCTTAATTTCAAAGAATTAATAAAAACAAATAAAAGGAGTGAATATTATGTTTTATATCAGAATGCTTGTTTCTCTTAAGAAAAAGCACACATTGTGTTCTCAGGCCATGGGACAGGATCAATTAATTAATTCTTTCTTATTTTAATTTAAATCCTATAAAATATATTATCTTTGTTATTTAATTTGATTTAGAATGTATAGATATTAAGTATATTAAGCAATAGCAGAATGTTGATTTTATATACTTTTTTATCCATCATATTGTATGACCATATCTTGATAGATTTTAAGGGCATTTTCATAAGTGTTTCCTGAATTCATTGGGACTTAATACATCATAGTTTCATCTTTAAAATTAGGTCTTCCTCTACAATGAAAGATGCAAGAAATAAACCAAAGGGAGATAAACTTATCATAAATTCAAATTTCTTATAAATAAAAAGGTTAATTGACTTTTGATACTTTCTTGGTAAATTTAATTTAATAATTATTGCAAAGCCAGTTTATTAGGTTTGTCTTAAATTGCCTAGAGTATCCTAATTTAACTATCTTCTTTGAACTTCTCCATAACTTAAAAATCTGCAGCATTACAATTCCTTGTCGATATGCCCCCAAAAAATTAGAAACATTCCAATCCTAGGATCACAGGTATCTGCCATGCATCGTATGCTGATTATAGTAACAAGAGAGGTGTGTCTACATATTTTATCAAATACTCTGGTAGCATACATAGATATAAGTCTTCTTAATTTTTCAAAGATTACTGGCATTTCTAGTTTGGATAAGATATAAAGATTTTATTTTCCGATTAAGGTATAGAATTAATTCTATTTATAGAGTTTACAGATAATCATATTTAAAAATAAATTTGAATAAGGGACTCCTTAATTAGATATTTATAAAAGTGATTCCATAAATTTTTGAAAGAATAAATCTTTTGAAACTAAGTTCTAGTAGTTGATGAAAAATCCACTATCTGGTGCCCCATATACATAAAGTAAAAGAATATAATTAACTTAATATTAAAGAACTGAATTATGATATTCAATCATATTTTAATTTAAATAAAACATGGGCTTTAGGATTTGCAGAATGGATCATATCTGTAATACTATCCATCCAAGTTAGAGACGCAAGTCCTCCAGCTGACTCCCCAGATATTATAAAGGTATCAATTTAATCTTTGGGAACCATATTGAAAACAAAATCTAATTAAGCCATAGTGTTGTTATAAACTGTAATCCTTTATTTCATGAGTTTACAAGGAAAATGTATTAAATTAATAAATAAAAAGTTTACCCTCTAAAGTAGATCTTCTTATTATTAATGAGTAATGGATCATTCTAAAATCCTTAATGCCCTGATCCATCGCAATAACTTAAGAAGAACTTATGCCAATTGTACCAATGAGGTTCCATTTCAGGATTGTTGTCAAATTTAAGTGGCTCTTGCCATAGCAAATCGTAATCAGTAGATGTACCGTACTAACCAAAAGATCTATTATAACAGTCATTTAAAGTTTCAGTTGTGTTTCTACCCATGCACCAAGCTCCTCCCTCAAAATATATTATCGCGTTCTTACTTCCAGAACCATAACCTTTAGAGTGATAAATTGCAGCTGGAGAGCCATCTTGACACATTGCATCAGTAGATTCATCGAAAAGAATTCGTCTATACATTCTATTCGGCTCTTTGGAAGGATCCTAGACTTGATATGGAATAAACCTTAAGAAGAAGATATGTATAAATTCATATAAAACTCATTTAAGTTTAATAGGGTTCTAAGCGATTCCACATAAATTTTATCCTTTAATTATTCTTGCAAATCCCTTCTCTCCCCAAGTTTTGCCCCATGAATTTTAAACAATCCAATATTCCTATTCATTATCGGTAACTCCATAACCTACAATGACCATACTCTAACTATTAACTTAACCCTCTTTATCACAGTCAATAGAATTATAAATTCCACTCTTATAATCATAGAAGCTTTTCGCAGCCCAAAATTGAACTATAACTGGTCCCAAGTTATAAACAGCTGATTCCAATATTTTCTCATCAGCAGCCCAGATTCTTTAAGACCCTTTACCTACCAGTTGAACTCCCTCTTATATGAAATTGTGAGAGCATTGTTGTGGCTTTTCACTCTAGGGGTATTCGCTTTCATATGATAAAGAGTAATCTGAGATATATCGGAGATTTTCATATAGAACATCAGGTTTTTAAGATTATTCTTATTTCATTTATACCTTTCCATTCTTTACAGTTTGGTTTGTATTTTAATAACAATCTATAAGTTATTGGGCACTCAAAGTGACTGAAATATTGTATTTCAATTAATAAGCATATTCGATTGCTGTAGAAATTGCAAAAGCATGACTGTAGTCCTGATATGTTTCTTGATTTTTAATGGATGGAAAGTTGCTACCTCTCCAATCCCAAGAAATTGGGTTTTTTGATGTATCTCTATAAGTTTGAGGATCGTCTTTGTCTTCGAATATATAAACTAAATGAATGAAGTATTCAGTAAAAATAGAAATATTTACCAAGAATGAAAGAATAATCAACTTTTTCTCTATAGTATTTATTTATATATTACTAATTAATTAATTAAAATCGCACTCCAACCCTAATTGTTATATTTTAGGGATAGAGTGCGGAATATATTATAAAATTAATAAATAAGTCAATTGTGTTGATAATATTACATTTCGTTTATTTAAAACGACATTCAGTTTTTATTAATAATATTTAGATAATAAATTTTCAAATTATTTTACTTTTTAATAGATAAGTTTTTAAGATTAATCATAATTACGACGTTTTATAAACTAAAATGTAATAATCTTAATTATTAATAAAAACTGAATGTCGTTTTAAATAAACGAAATGTAATATTATCAACACAATTGACTTATTTATTAATTTTATAATATATTCCGCACTCTATCCCTAAAATATAACAATTAGGGTTGGAGTGCGATTTTAATTAATTAATTAGTAATATAATAGTAATATATAAATAAATACTATAGAGAAAAAGTTGATTATTCTTTCATTCTTGGTAAATATTTCTATTTTTACTGATTATATGAGATTAATAATTTTATACTTAGATATTAATTATAATCATGAATTTTAAAAAGATTATTAACTCTAATTTCTGTATGAAATATAAATTTATTGACATTTAATTTCTCAGCTTTCATTTGTAATTTTTATATGTTTAATTAGCAATAATGACTTCGACTTATTAATTAACTTGCTTGTAGGATTCATGCGATTTTTAATGAAGACTAACTCCTGAGAATTTATTCAATCCAACTTCATATGTAGGAATTCTTCTCCTAACAATTCTTAGAATCTCTTGGTCATCAGTCTACTCATCAATCTTCAAGAAACTCTCAATCTTATCAAATTCCTTAGAATTTTTATAAATATCAAAATCTACAAGTAAATTGTGATTTTTTATTCTTTATAGTGCTTCCTCAAAAGCATTAATGCTGTACTGATCATAGAATTTTGAGTTTTTATAGGTTTTCAAGTATGAAGAGAATTGCTATTCCAATAATTGCTTTTCTATACTCTTGGATTTAGCTAAAATAGATTATTTTCGGTGAATAAATAAATCTAATCAACTTTGCACATGTTTGATTTTAATATTAAAATAAATATATATATTTAGGTACTCTCCCGCAGTTTTTTATATATAAACCTGTTTTGCGGTAGAGTACCTTAATTATATTAATTAAATAAAATAAATATAATTAAATACAGCATTACGTTTTACAGAAAATGCATAATATAATTATTTAATAAATTTTATAAATAATATTAGGATATTGTTACTTTGTAAGGCTACAAGATTTAAAGATTTTATTTTTTTTTAATTTTAAATAATTGATTTCCTTAATATATTACATTTAACTATTTTATTTCATGCATTTTCTGTAAAACGTAATGCTGTATTTAATTATATTTATTTTATTTAATTAATATAATTAAGGTACTCTACCGCAAAACAGGTTTATATATAAAAAACTGCGGGAGAGTACCTAAATATATATATTTATTTTAATATTAAAATCAAACATGTGCAAAGTTGATTAGATTTATTTATTCACCGAAAATAATCTATTTTAGCTAATTAGGTAAATGTGTGATTAAAGAGATATATTAGTGTCAAAGAAAGACTTAACCTAGAAAAAATACCATTATTTCTCATTTTTTTTACTTTATAATTAATAACTTTGAATCTGGATAAAGTATTGGCATGATAATATTTAAAATTTTTGATTTAGGTTTTAAGGAATATTTATCTTCAATAAATCAATTAATAAAGTTTAAAAAATATGTGAAATTAATAAAATTAAATACCAAATATTGTTAAAAATGATCTCATCATTGATATCATCACTATTCCCTAATTAATAAAACAGCAACTCCATCAATGAGTTTCATTATTCAACTCAGCCCAAAGAAACTTATTAATTTACGATTGAAGAGGATTAAGATGATTAAGATTTTCATGATTGCCTATCATCTGATGAAAATATGTACTATTTCTCAAGTGATGATAAAGTAATGGAAGAAAATTAGTGATTTCATGATGTGCAACAGCAGAAAAAGGAAGTTTTAGTAGCTGAAAAACTTGATAAGGATGCCGAATTTTATTTTTAGAAAACGGAGTTTTGTAATACAATATCTAATCCATTGTCAAACACAAATTCGTGTGAAGTCCATTCTTAATAAGTTCAAGATTAATGTCAATTGATGTCGTCTGATGATGATATCAAAAAGTTTCAGATTGATATTGATCACTAAAATTAGTTAATATAGGATGAGATTTAATCTTATAACTTGAGTAACTCCCTAAAAGAAGTTTTGCATCCTTAATCAACTAAATTTAACGAAAATTTATTGGACTGTTTAATGGAGCAGGTTTAAGTCGAAAATGACCGTTAAATGAAAAGACGCACTCATATTAAACTGCAATAACAAAACTTAAACAAATTGGAGTTTTATGAAATGATTGAGAAGAAAAAATAGCAAATTAGTGAACTTATTGGATTTGGCATTAAAAGTAAGAGTGTTGAGATAAATGAAGTACCCATTGTGGAACCATCTTTTTTGTAAAAAAATGGAGGAAAAATTAATAAAGTCTCTGACCTGCAGTCCATAGGAAAATAGTAAAGTTTAAATGATCATAATAAGGATACAGCAGAAAAGAACTATTCAAATATTACATAGCAAATTAATAACGAATTTCAAAATTAAAAGAAACTTTCTGTGACGTCATAACCAATCGAAGAGCTTTCCTAATATCCTAAAAGAATCAGTTAAATTTAACAGATAGATAATAAATTACAAAGTTTCTAACCAAAACCTAAAAACTAGCTTAAAGACCCTGAAATAGACCTTTCAACAGCAATTTTACCCAATTAACATATCGACTAAAAACTGCAAGATCATAATAAAAATATTAACAACGATTTTGAAAATTTTAGTGATTACAATACAAAAGTTTAAAGTCTTATTTTATAAAAAAGCAACATAAATTCTTATTAAAGATCTTTTGGATAATTAAACGACGTATAAAAGCATCTTATAGGATAGAAAAATCTACAAACAAAACCTAATAACTTAATTAACAAATTTATCGATGAAGATGATGATGAATGAACCAAATAAACAAGATGTCACAATTTTAAGGCAATTTTCCACATAGTATATAAGAAAATAAATTAACTCTAATAATATAAAAATAAGTAATTAATTTTTTAAGAGTCCCTCTCAAATTGAATTTTATACAAAAAAGAAAGCCTAAATTTTTATATTATTTTTCAACTTAATTTTGATAAAAAATAAATTAATTTAAAATAGCAAAAAATCATTTGAACATTTTAACTCTAATATTACTTATTGTGTGAAAATTTTGAGATATAAATATAATTAAAGCTTAAAAAATGAGACTTTTAGATCCTTTTTAGGGCTATCGTATTGCATCAGCCAATATTTACATGAACCTGACTTACCTTCTCCAAATAACTTAAACCCAAAATTATATGGTGTTTTCATAAAAAATAATTTTATTGGAATACATACTTTGGTGGTAAGAGCACGGGTACATTTATTAGGCTTAATATTCTTTATTCGTGATGTTTTTAACTCACGCTACTTGCTTTGGCTTGGAAGTGCTAAGATTTATAATTACAGAATTTTCAAAATAATGCATCTTGCTTCCCCTCCTACTGGATATTATATGCATCGTACTCTATTAAGGATCTATCTTCTACGTTTAAATAGTATTTTTGAATATCGATCGAAAAGAGGTAGATTTCCAAACAATGAACTGGCTTGAGATTGAATTGATAACCTACTACTCACAGATCTTTTAGGCTATTTTGTATTTGCTAGTATCTAGCATTATCAAGCCAATTAAACCCTCGAAAACAATGCGCAAATCGCTTTCCAATCGCAAAGTTCATGATTATTTGAGTTCAACTAAGGACCAATTTTAACTCCTGAGCTACAATGGAACTATGATTATAGTATCTCTGGCTATCCTATATATGAAAGACCCCACATGTGGACCAAGTGATAGCTCATATAAGAGCGCCTTAATTTATTTCACCGTAGCTTGTGGAATTTAACTTGTTATGGCATTTGTGGCAATAATTTTCAGAAAATAGAGCGAAGCAAAGGACTGGTTCTTTAGAGTGTTTACTTTAGCTGTCTTAGGTATCTATGGTTATTTGCTAGTTTACTTCTTTTTATTTACTGGATGCGATGAGCTTATCAAATACTGGGTAAACTTTATAAAACTCTGTAATTATTTATAACTTTGAAAATCATGTCTATGGTTTAGTTGGTAATTTGCTTATTATTGTGGCGTTTGTTGTGGCTCAAATCTTTTACACTATAACTTTTAAGAGAGAGGGTCTCAATCTTAGACAGCGTTTTACAAAGAAACAAAATGAAATTTAATCATAATCTTCACTCAATAAAAGCTTCTAATCTCTTCACACCTTTAAACTAGGGGAAGATTTCTACTCCATTTCATTCTATTCATACCTTTATATGTAAGTTCTGAAAAATAAAATAAAACCATATTCTAAAATTTTCTATATATAGTGATTAGCAAACCCTTACAGCTGCAGATCTTAAAAAGAGAGAAGATTCAAGTGATGATTCTCATAATTTCAGTGATGACGAAGAAGAGAAAAATGAAACTGATAGATTAGTAACTGCTATTAACAAACCTATGATGACAGACCCTGATCATCATATCGTAATCACTAAATAAATTAAAAACTTATGTTTAAGTAAATCACACGCAAAAATATATAAAGAGATATTTATATTATGAAAATATAATAAAATCTTTAGATTTAATACAGAAGTGGTTTAAAAGTTTGGAAAACAGGAAAAATTAAAAGGATCATATAGATATTTAAATATAATTTTAGCTCTTTATGTCTAAAACTTATAGATAATTTTTTTAATCATAAAATAATTCCTATAAATTTATGTGAATCAGTGAAGAGGAAGTTGCTAGAAACTTCATCAACTGCGTCTTTATCTTCTGTATTTAAATGACTCTTGTGTTTTATGCACTATACCAAATTTTCACAAAAGACGATTTTTCTGGTGCTGAAACCCTAAATATCTTGGTAACAAGATTCCTTAGTGCAATTATCTTGCACATCAATATTGAGAGTGATATGAGAAGAGCTTTAAACATGTTGAATTATGCACTACTTTCAACTAAGAGAACTTACAGAAAGTATCCGCAAGTAGCAATCGGCCTTATGATGTTCTTTGGTACATTCTTCTGTGAGGGTGCAAACTTATTGCTGCTTTGTACAATTGACAATCCACAGGACATTACAATTAACATGATTGCATTTATGGTCGTTGCAGAGATCTAAAATTTCTATTCAAATAGTTTGCAAAACTTCCCACTTAGAGAGAAGACTCCCTTGGTAGAGCTCGAAGTTAAAACTTGGAAAGAATCAGACAACAGCTTTGGATTGTTGAGTATCATTACATTCTTGATATACAAAATACTTAAAGTCTTCTATGAATGCTTCTACTATTACTTCATGCCATTTGCAGTGGTTTTCTTGACTTTTGTTGTCAATAATCACCATGAAATGCATTCAAATGAAGGAGGAAACAACAATAATGGATTTGATAACGGATTCAATAACTCAACATTGAATAATGGAACTTTGTTCTCTAATGATACCGTTCCTCTTTCATGAAAGTAAGATAAAATTTCTCTCTAACTAAAAGAGTAAAATTTTAACTAGAGTGAATTATATTTAAGGTCAATACTCAAAATTAAATTACCAATACCTCCTTTTACAATTCAATTATCATTATTTTTGCTATAAATGAAAATTTATTAGGCAATCATAATGCATTATAAAGTCACTTAATAATTATTTGATGTATAAATTCTCATTCCTTTTCTTTAACTACTATGTATAGCAATTCCATTCATTTTATTGATAATTACGCTTAATTAATTTACAAATTTAATTCTCAGCATCCGCACTGATCTTTATTATTGCCTTAGTGTGACATCATTGATCTACTTCGATTTAGAGGTGTATTCAAAACCCCAAAATCTAATAACTTATATAATTTAGTAATTTAATTTGTAAAATTTTGGTTATGTTTTTACTTATTGCAAAATTAGAAAATTATATGCATAATTTATTTGATTTAAAAGCTATTATTTTATGTATAAACTCTAATAAATTTTATTATGCATATATTTTCTTAAATTATTGAATTTTCTATTAGGGCTCCAGCATGTTATAAATAATTTAACTTGGATATATTTTGGCAGGTATAATCATCTCATCTAATCCACTCTTATTGATACTCTGTAATTAATAAGAAAAAATATACTTTGGAAGCTTCCTAATCTTTGTAATTAAACTACTC
This sequence comes from Oxytricha trifallax, assembly GCA_000711775.1. Classification (NCBI taxonomy): domain Eukaryota; phylum Ciliophora; class Spirotrichea; order Sporadotrichida; family Oxytrichidae; genus Oxytricha; species Oxytricha trifallax. Next base: position 16,391 of record ARYC01003345.1, on the reverse strand, counting down.
TAGATGAAAATTTGACAGTAGCCCTTCTACAAGAAAATCAAATTGTAAAATCCTTGGAGATACTCATAATTTAAATTTACTTGATAAAAAAGTAGTTATATGTTTTATTTTATTTTCAATCCTACATATTTTTGTACCTAGTCTTTGATTCGTTTTTTATCATTTATTAGAAAATTAAGAAATTTATTGGATAAAATTTTTATATATATACCATAGATATCATTTCAAGAATATTGGACACATTATTATATCAATACAATTAAACTGATTGTAATTAATTTTTATCTATGATCTAAAATAAAAAATTAAAAAATATCTATAATACATTTCTCATTTAAAAAATTTTAATTTTTTATCATAAGACTTTAGAAAATTCATCTTACTTTATCTTTTTTTCAATAATTTCTTATTCTTATTACTTTATTACTTGCACCAGAAGAGATTATTTAAGAATTTTTGTTAATTGTACATGCTTATTTTTATAAAAATTTTGAGATGTAATATCAAAGATTGTTAATTTAGAGAATATATGCTCAGAAATATAAATCTAAGAGTCGCAATCAATATTGTTTCTATAGAAGATATATTATATTGCAGTATGTCATCATGTTCCATAATAGAAGTGCAAAACAGCTCTCAAATAGTGATGGCTAATAGTTGAGGAATCTTGCATAAAGACTTTGCAATTTCTTTAGAGTTGATTAGAGATTTCAATTAATTTATATCAATATTAGCACCATATCAAAGTTCAAGCAGTAAATCAACATTTTCTAACATTTTGCAAATTAAACTAATTCTCTATCCCCTCAATAAAATTCTAACTATACCCTAAAAATCTAATAACTTATACATCTTCAAGGGTTTCAAGGTTTTGATTGAGTTAACTTACATTTCCTTTTCCATGATTTTGAATTAAATAAATATCACCAAATCTAGTTATCTCATAAATAATTAAATATAATTTAGATATAATAGTGTTAAAATATTATAAAGGATTATTCTTCCTCATTTGATTAATGCTAATAAGTCCTCCGTGATTCATGTCATTTACACTTTGCCTCATTCGTTCATTATATTCATTACCATAAATTGCGCATTGCTAAAATATCTAATCCACATTATCTAATTTTAAAGCACTTGCTTCTATATACTCCTTGCATTTTTCATTAGAGATCCAGTCTTTCTTTATTGTTTCAGCATATTATAATATACTATATATAAATTAATACAATAGCTATAAATAAATATAAGTGATATGTGACAAGAATAACTTGATAATATATTAATAACATCTATATTTTTACTTCGATCACATTTATTTCCCACTAAAATTATTGGAATTTCTTGATTTTAATCATCTCCAGTGGTCTGTTGAAACAATGAACGCCAGTTATTAAGATTCTCATAAGACTCTGATGATGTTAAATCGAACACTAATATGCAAAATACTAATATTTTTTTATAGTTATTTTATAGTTAATCTTGTTAATCTGTAATTGTGATTGATTAATTTTCTAGCTTTTATATTTATTAAAATATGCAGCAATCTGTTCCTCTATAGAATGAAGTGCACAAACTCTAAAAACGCTCCTATCCAGCTGTATCCCAAATCTGTAAATTGACTTCTTTCCCACTTTGTAATTTAACTTTTCTCTTGGTAAATTCCGCACCTATAGTTGGCTTGGCAGATTTTGAGATCTTTTTATAGTTAAATGCTTCTAAGAGGGAAGTCTTCCCCACTCCAGAATCGCCAATGATTATTACTTTTAGAAAGCCCTTTTGCATTATAGACATTACAAGTTTAATGTTTTAATTATATTAAAAAGCGATAATAGCAGTTTATTATATTCCTGAATTAAAATATACAATGTAGTTTTATATAATAATAAATGTTATTTGCAGTCATAGATATTAAGTTAATAGTAAGCTCAATCAAATATATATATATTAGGTTAATGAAATTTATCTAATCTTTAATAGGGATAAATTATCTTTGTATTTAGAAATTATTCATAAAAATTATATCCCTTTCAAGAAATTAATCCTTTTTTTATCAAAGATAAAAGTTATTTTCAAGATTAGAATCAAATTTAAATTGAATTTTTGCCATTTATTTTATGAAATGTTTATTAATTAATTATATTAAAGGATTATTAGATATATTTTCATAATATATAAATTTATAATTAAGGAACGAATTTTATATTATGAAGATGAATTTATGTGTTAAATTGTTTTCAATTATATCAATTTAATATTCTGAGTTTCTTTCAGTTAACTCATTATTTCTTTTTGGCTTCGGCCTCTTTCTGAGCGAGCAACTGTCTTCTCTTGACTTCTTCGAGAGCGTCTCTGTGCTTGGTCTTGATCAGTTTTCTCTGGTCTTCCAATTCAAGTTGAGCATACTTGTTGTAATTGTCTTCTCCATCCTCATTGCCTTCAGTGTCTCTCTGCTATTATTGAATGAAGTTATATAGTGGGGGCCCTAATAAATCGGAGAGTACGGATTATAGCATATGAGTTTATTATTGTTAGGCACGGGAAACATTGGATTGTCTGCCATCCTTAGTGTCATCAACATGAGTGACTCCAGAGACTGGTCTGACACGAATGTTCTTCGAGATGAAGTCCTCAGTAGCGAAATCAGTGAACACATCGCCATATTCAATGCCGTGGTCTCCGTCGTCATTAGTGGCTTGCTTCTCGAGCAGTCTGCCTAGCTCATCGACTACGACGATGTTCATGCCTTCGAAGATTCTCACGATGTCCTGGTTGCTGCCCTGGTGGATGCCGTTTAGCTTTCCATTGTCGACTAATTGAGAGAACTTGTTGAAGCATCTTCTTGCCCAACCACTGATTTAATCGTTAACAATAATACCAAATACTTTTATCAAAATAGCAATTAATTTTTAGATGTGGGAACTTCAAATATTTTTATATATACATCTAAAAAAAGCTAATTAAATTTCATTATATACTTGAAAAAAACCCTTTGAAATTAACTTCAGTTTTTGAATGTTGATTCTCTTAAACTTTTCTTAGATTGCTTAGTGATCTTTCTTAACATTTGAAAGATTGCCGTTTAGCTCAATGATCTCCTCGTCCATCATATTTCCACTGTTTCCATCAGCAGCTCCAGCAGTCACATCGATTTGAAGTTCGTGTAGTCTACCTCTGAGCTCCTCATTCATCAAAATTATTGAAAATAGAAATGCATAATATAAATCTTGTAACAAATATTCACTAATGATTGTCTTTCTTGAGTTTGTCAATCTTTCTCTCGCTTTCACTAACAGCCATTAAAAGTTAAGAGTAGGTCTGTTCTCTGGTCAAGAACTTGCGGACCATTTCCTGCACATCAGTAACTCCAGTGGCGGTTTTGATTGACTTGAAAGCCTCATCAATAGTTTGTGATTGTCTCATCTCCTTCTCCATTTTCTTTCTCATGAAAGCGTTCCACAATTTCTAAATGTAGAGGTTTTCTCTCATCTTAAGCTCAGAAGAGTCCTTGTTTTCGTTGGCAGCAGCCTCTGCGATTTCTTGATTTCTGCGTTGTCTCTCGATTCTTCTTTGCACTGACTCTTCCTTGTTCTTAATGCACTTTTGGAGTTCCAAGATTCTCTCTTATTAATAATATTAACAAATAAGTTGAAGAATAAATCAAAATTAAACTGTTATATCTGTCCTTTTGCTCCTTTTCAATGTTTTTCATGAGATTATCGAAGATAGCTTTTGATTGAAGTCTCTCCTCTTTAGTCTTTCTTTGCTTGTTTTGTTCAATATCTAAGATCTATGATTTAGATCTGAGACTAACATATTAAATTGATAAAATTCATTATAAATAAAAAGACTAGTCTCCATTTCGTTGCTTTGAATCTTAGTACTAATATGATCCTTCTTCATACGATCTAAGATGTGAGAATAAGTAAGCTTAGCCAAATTTTCCTCATCTATCTTCATTTTTGTGGTATCAAGAGCATCTTGCAATTACTCTAATCTGGATCTAATTTGGAAGACTGGACCTTCGGCGGTTTGCTCAAGGTTTGAATGCATATCAATTTCTTTCTAATAGTATTTACTTGTTAGAATTTTATGTTTTTTAAAAACAAAGTTATGATTGATAGGAGGAAAGAAGGAACTAAACTTACCCTAACGATTTCAAGTTCTTGTTGTTTTTAAATAACTAACTTCTTGGCTTCATCGTGCTTTTTCTTAATTTGAGAAAGTTAAGTTGAAACTTCCCTGATTTCTTCTTGTCCATGTTACTATAAATGAGTTAGAAAGGTGTAAATAATTACCAATGCGGTAGCGTTATTTGCTGGTTCTAGGAGAGTACTTTGCTCTACATAAACCTAAATTTACTTTTAATTATTATTAAAACAAATGCATTAATTTATAACTAAATTTTACTTAGATGCACCATCATTAAGCCTATACATGATTTGAGTTGAATTTCAGTTTCATATAAATAAAGTAGCGTATTGAATATTAAGCAAACACCATCATAAATTATTGCATTTATTTTAATTCAGTGCATATTTAATTTGCATTAAACTTACTTGAATTTCTTTTGCATGACACTTCTTGAAGTATTTGCTAAGAAATTAGCTCCTCTGGCACCCTTCATCTATTAATGAAGTTTCAATAAATTTGAGATCTTAAATTTTTTAAAAATAACTTACAGTGGTATTAATCTAGTATAATCAAAATGAGAAAACTGTTAAAATCAAATCAAAAATGCAAGCAAATATAATTATTTTCATATCAAAATACATTAGTAGAAAAAAACAGTCTCTTATTTGAATTAGGATTAAGTATTTGCTTATAAATATCTTTAATTAAAATAACAAACATGGAAATATTTAATTTTTAATTTAATCACTTTTTCTGATTCATTTCTATTTTAGGGCTTGTCTTGTATGTCTAGCATTTATACTCATTGTTGCAACTTTTCTTGTCTGTTTTTTGTCAAAAAAAATTAGATATCTTCAGGGTATCTTCCTTGAGCTATCTTCAGGATATCTTCCTATAAAAAAATTAAAAAATAAATTTTTACAGCAATAAATGCAACAATAGTAACAACAATAGCAATAGTAGTAGATTTAACAATAGCAATAATAAAATCAATAATACTTACTGTTCTAGGATTTTTCTAAAAAAATCCAATTTTCTAAATTCATGTTTTGAGTATGTTGATAATGAAGATGAGGATGAAGATAGTGATGAAAATAACAACTATTTTACAAATTTTAAATTTCTGAAATTTTCTAAAATTTCAGCAGAACAGTAAGTTTTATTGATTTTATTATTGCTATTGTTAAATCTACTACTATTGTATGTTATTACTGCTACTGTTGTTATTACTACTATAAAAATTCATTTTTAATTTTTTTAAGGAAGATATCCTGAAGATAGCTCAAGGAAGATACCCTGAAGATATCTAAATTTTTTTGACAAAAAACAGACAAGAAAAGTTGCAACAATGAGTATAAATGCTAGACATATAAGACAAGCCCTAAAATAGAAATGAATCAGAAAAAGTGATTAAATTAAAAATTAATTATTTCCATGTTTGTTATTTTAATTAAAGATATTTATAAGAAAATACTTAATCCTAATTCAAATAAGAGACTGTTTTTTTTCTACTAATGTATTTTGATATGAAAATAATTATATTTGCTTGCATTTTTGATTTGATTTTAACAGTTTTCTCATTTTGATTATACTAGATTAATATTTATTTAGTCAGCCATATCTGTTGAGTTATCTTAATGAAAATATAAAATTAATTATTAAGATAAAGTTGGCAAGAAAGATCTCTAGAATGTACTATAGGTCAATAAATCCTAAATTTTAATGTGGAAATATAAAAAAGTTAACAACTAATAGCTTTGTTAAAATTTGGGTTAAATACTTTTTAAAAGAGAGCTTCTTATTGACTTTTACAGAAATATAAATTGAGGTAATCTCTCCGAAATTTCCTCAAATATTTATTGAATTTTTATATTAATTCCTTCATTCTAGATTAACGCTTAAAGCCTTTTAAGCCTGAGGAAGAAAATTGGATTGAGATCCATTTTAGGTTCCTTTCTAATCAATCATTTAATTCATCTATTTCTATTCTTGCATCTCACTCTATTTCTTCAGCATTTACTATTAGCGCTTAAACTTCAGTTCTTCTCTCTTGATTCGTCTCTATAAAGCTATCCAGCGATGACCCTTAGTGTAATTGTTCTCATACTTCTATAAATCCTCGAAAGTTATAGTATTATCGACTAGAGCAGCCATAATTGCCATTGACCAAGTGCGCTTCATTTACTTTTGACTCTTCTCAAACATTTATATAATGGTTGGAGAATAATCTGGATAGATATCTCTCTTGCTGTTGTCTTAGCAGTAGAACATTCCGTATTTAGCTTAGAAAAATGCATTTATACTAGTTCTAGCATTTTCTGGAGCATCAAAGACTGGAATATCATAGTGCTCCATAAAAATGTTTACATCTTTCCCTATTTGTCTTTCACGAACATACTTCTCCCACACTCAAAATCCCAAAATCCCTTAGTGAGGTTTATAAGTGCTTTGATTTGTACGGTATAGTTGGAGTCTTATTGGGGTTAGTAGAGAAAACGCAGGTTTTTTGTGAATTTAATGAATATTTAATGATTATTAGTGTCTTAAATTCAAACAAATTTTATCTGATTATCTTTGTGGTACCTCTTGAATCTAGCTCTCTGGAGTGGTTCAAGTATGTCTTCTAATGATTGTCTTGGATAAGCTGGAGCTCTAACGATTATCATCCCTACAAGCTTCTTAATTTCAATGCATACATCTTCCTGTTTTATATATGTTTAGAAGCCAAACTTATTGATTATTTTGCGTGCTTTATTCCTAAGTATGACATACTTTCCATATCGCACTCTAAGATTATGGCAGCAACTGCTCAAACATCCCATTAAACAGAGCCATTAGTCCACTTCTCCCTGATTTGAAAGTATCTTGGTGTGCCAAGCACCTTAGCCAAAGTCACTATTTCTTATCTTATAGCTCTATTGAAATCAATGACTACAATTTCTAATGGACAAAGATTCAGCATTACATTTTCAGGCTTCAAATCTCTATGAACATACCCAAGGTCATGCAACTCTTTGACACCCTTTATCATATCTGAAAGTATATCGTTTAAATCATCGGGGTAGCGATTATGATAGATACTCTCTCAAAGTTACTTCAAACTTTTTCAGTCTTAATGCAACAAAGCCATGCCCAAGAATAACTCCATCAAGTCTAAGTAAGTTCTTAAACAATTTTTTTTAAGCCTCCCTCAGTATTATGTATTCATTTGCAAATTCATTTTGATACTGCTCGTTTTTAATGAGATACTTGAAAGGATATACTTTGTAAGCATACTCATCAACCACTATAAGCTTAGCCTTGTTTGGCAGATCAAAATGCAAGTAATTTTCAATACAGCTTTCAATATCAATTGCATTCAATGCAGGTATATACATAGCTCTCTCTTAAAGACATGCTATAAGAGAACCATTTGCAGGCTGATTCATTGATTCAAAACGCTTCTGCCTCTTGAGCTTTTCCTCCTGTTGTCTTTATGATTCAAGAGAGTTATTTTTTCTTCTAGCAGGTATAAGCTTTTAAGTTTCCTCAACTTTAATCAGGAATTCCCTTAAATGGTGCTTTTGCATATGCCTCTTTACTTTGGCTGAGTAAGTATAAGACTTCATGCATGTTGTGCACTAATACCTACCATCTACTTTATTATGCTTAAAGTAGATCTTAGATCTACCAGAGTGTATCTCTTTGATGTGCCTCTTCAAGCTAGACTCAGCTGAGAAGAAATTCAAGCAGTCTTCACATTAATATGTTTTAACTTTGACTATCTGTTGCTGTTCCTTTTCTTCCTCAATCAGTTCAATTTATGTTTAAACTCCCACCTCTGCACTATTTTTCTTGTTTTAAACTTCAATTTTAAAGACCTCTGCTTCAAACTCTAGAACTCTTAGGTCAACCTCCCTTTCTATAGATTACTTCAGGTTTCTTGGAGGACCCAAAGTTTAGTTATGATTATTCTGCCCCAAGAGAAACTGCTTTACGATTTAAGTTAGCCGCCATGTTTAAATTCAAATTTAAATATCTATTATTAAGCTCTAATAACCTCTCTGGTTATAGTAACTCTGTATAGGAGTTGATCATTCAGCAATAATGGTTGTTTTTGAGGTGTTAGAGATCATATTTATGTTAAGTTTATTACTATAAATTCTCTAATTTCATTCTTAATAATTTTGATCTTGGTACCAACCAAGTATAAAATTGGGTTGGTACTTGGTACTAATTAGGTTTTTAACCATTTTGGAACTATTAAATTGGTACCTATTAAATTTAAACGAATTTAGTACCGGTACTAATTAAATTAAAAAAAATTTAGTATTAATTTAATGGAACTAAATTGATAAAAATGGAGCTCCATCTCTGAAGTTTGTTACAGCTTCTGCCAGCTTTCTCCACGTATCCATACCAGGTTGACATCCTATAAGATGCACATATTTAATACTAAAATTTTAAACAATAGGATCCAGAACTCTATATAATATAATTTGAAATTCAATAACAAGATAAGGAACAAGGATGGAATCTATTAGTACAGCAATGAAGAGGGTTGAAGCTTAAGAAATGATCTCAAGATTTAGAAGCAAGGAGGGTCTCTATCGATACCTAACTCAACATGGTAAGTATGAAGCATATACTTAATCATATACTATAGTGGGATATTCCTTCCAACGATGGAAGGAACTAAAATTTCATTCTTAAAAGCTATACTCTGTGATGAGGTTAAAGCCTTCAAAAACAATGAAATAAAATAGATAGAAATACCAAACTACCCAGAGATTTCTATCACTAATCTCACGAGGATGTGATGAAAGATGAAGAGTTGGTAGTTTATCTTCCTACCAAGAAAAAACTCTCTAACAAACTTCCAGAAAGGAGCTTCTTCTTTGATTTTCTTGGCACTTTAAGAGAAAGCTATCTCAGAGAGATCATTGAAGAAGCTCACAAGAAACGCTACTCTATTTCTCCTGAAGATTAAAAGAAGCAGGGCTTACTAATAAGCGAGACCTGGCTTGTGGAGCTTAAGAAGCATCCATACCTCTCTAGTAAGCTTTGACACATAACTTTGTAGGGAAACCTGGAACTGGTATATTCCTAATGAAAGAACATGCAAAGGTTCACAGAGAGAGAAAGTCATAGACTATTCATGAAGTGAGCAAGAGACTTTATAAAGATTTTTAAAAGCCAGATGAAATGAACATAGATTCAGGAGCAGGTACTAAGAGAAGAAATATGGGTCCAAGCAAGCCATAAGAAGAAGAAAAATAAGAGAAGCCAAACCCCTTTATGAGCTAATTTAATATGTGAATATATTCATTCGTTTAAATCTAAAACTTATTTATAAACATTCATTCTTCCCTTTCTCGCACAAACTGTTGTCTTATCTACTCTCACTCTCTTACAGCTGCTTTGAATTGAGTCTAATGTATCGATGGGCAAGTCATGTATAAGATGATACAGCAGCAGCTTCTTGTTGTGAGTCTTGATTTAACTCCAGTAGAATTCTATTCCATTAAATTAAGGGCTATAAGGAACGTTGTACACAGGAGTTATGTTTAACTCTTCATAAGCTTTCTTAGACTCCTTAGTCTTATGAACTGAAAGGTTATCAATAAACAGGATTATCTCTTGGTTACTATACTTCTCTCTGAATTTATGTAGGAACTCTATATACTACTCTCGCTTAATAAAGCGAGAGTGAATAACATAACTCTCTAAGCCTGAATCTTCACTTATTCCAGCTAAAATTGCATGGGTTACAACCTTTACTTTATAATCGTAGACTTCTATATTATCATACTTTTTAAATCAAGACTTATTAATAAAGGTGTTGAAGGTGAATACAGCTTCATCAGCGTGTATAAACTTGATGTCATTGTCAATCGCCCTCTGCATTTAATCATATATATATAGTTTAAATTATTACTATAAAATGGCACTGTAAAATTAATCACTCTTTTCACTCTGTTAACAGTCTTGAAAGTAATACCATGTCTTCTATAAATATTGGCTATAGTTTAAGGAGAGATACGCATGTCAGGAAACTTGCGATGAAACATCACAGCTCGCTAGTCTAATGGAAAGTGTGCCCAATACTTCATTGTCTTAGTCGCAGAGGAAGTCAATATGAGCCTGAGAGAACTTTAATTTTCTTGCAGGATGCGTTCAAGAACCAGAATTAAAAGGCTAAACAGCTAGCAAGCAGTGATACCTTACAGTTGAGGCACTCTTGCGTAATAACTTTGCTATAGCTGCATAATTAATTACAGGTTTGACTAAGTCTATATTAATACTTGTACAATACCTAAGCTTAAGCAGTAAATCTAAATATTTATCATCTTAAAAAGACCCTAAATTTCCTTAATTTCTATTTCTCATATTGCAAATTGGCCTAATTTCTCTACTAACCCCAATAAGACCCCAACTATACCCTACAAATCAAAGCACTTATAAACCTCACTAAGGGGTTTTGGGGTTTTGACTACGAAAGGATTCATAATTCCACAATTTTAGAAAACGTTGTCGCACATTTCATAGTAATTTCCAACACATTTTTAAGTGACAAGACATTAATATTTTGATCTGTGAGTCTCTCCTATTATATCATTTCATATAATATTTAGATTATGCATAGATTTTATTGTATTTTTTTAAAATCATTTAGCTTGTTTCTTGTAGGAATAGGCAAGCCTCTTTCTTTAAGCTCTAACAATTCTTTTTCATAAATAAACTTATGAAATTTATGCTGCTCATCCAATGTTAGTTGTTCCCCTTTCTTAATTCTTTACATACATTCAGGTTCCTCCAGAAGTTAAGAAGGAAGTTTCTTTTTTACTATAGGTTCCTCGATTTATCTTAAAATCTAATTTTTAGCGCTTATTTAAGTTAGTCTTTAAGTAGGAGAGTTTTATCTCGTTTAATTTTGGCTTTAAACTTTAGAGTTATTTTGTGAGTTGTCTTTGGAGGCCTATTAACTTTATTGACTGTTTGAAGCTTTTTGGGTTTTTTAAGGTGTTGGAGAGTTAGATACAGAACTCATTGCTTTATCAGCTCTTTTATCTCTAATGCCTTACGTCATCGTAAATACTATCCCAGCACCTATAATTAATAGCATCATAATAGCTGGTCCCGTAGAACTACTTTCTTGAACGTAAGACTAGTTATTTTCAAGATTTTATCGGGGTGTTAATCTTGGGGATTGCTATTATGCTTGAAAGGTTGAAGGAGAATTTGCTGAATATCCCTAACTAGAGATTGTTTGATTCTTTATTTTTTGTTGGATAAAATCAGTGTTATAAACTTCAAAAAAGGTTGTGAGATGTAAATCATGAAAAATTTATTCTAAAAATTCGGTATAAGAAACTGCTTACTATAATATTCTTTTCTACTACTATTCATCTTCAATTTACTATTTTTTTCGCAGTTCAGCTTCCTCCTCAGTCCTCTTTTATGGGGGGGGAAGTTTCCTGCACGCTTTAATTTTTTTATGTTAAATTTAATAAATTTGACATAAATTAACAAAATTAATATTTTTTTACCCATTAAATATTAAGAGCATATCGCTCATCATTGAAGTAGTTAAAGAAAATATAGTCTAACATTATAAAGGCATGGTAAGAACAAGAAAAATTCAATCAGAATTTCAATAAAAATTGGATAAAATATTTGGAATTACTATAACAGAACCTATAAATATTAGATGAAAAATGTCAGAGTTGTTGGAATCTGAAGAGAGATATTGACTATTCATCGATATTAAAATCGATTAAAAAATATAGAGATATTAGTTTTTAGTGCTGACTAAGGACTATTTTTTAAAATCCCAATTATTTTTTCAATGTATTGAGAAGCTTGAATATAATAATATAGGTTGCATTTAAAGTGGCTTTAATGGCTCTACCTTTTAATAATATAATTCTTATATTAATTATACAGATATATATTATTTACATACCTTAAATAGAATTTATTTTATAAACTAATACTCAATACATCATAATACTAATTCATAATAGCTTCTTTCATGTTGATAAATTCAGGAATCCTATTATTCCTTATGGAATTAGTGATAATTCTATATAGAATTATGCTTAAATTTGAAAAGATTTTATAGAATCTCTATTTATTAGATATAATAATTTTTTATCCACAAAAAGTGAATATAGTGATGCTTTAGAATCTCTAGTTTTATATAGAAAATTATTCTAAAAATCTATATAGAATTTACTCATGTGTTTTTGAAGCTTTAACGAATACTATATTTCAACTTAAGTTAATAATTTTAGAATATTAAAATATGATATGTTTTATTTAAAGTAACTAATTATGCCTAATTTAAGTACATTAAACTATCAATATATAAGTCATTAATGATATTTATAGTAAATAAGTATATATAATATCAATAATATTTATTTATATGAATTTCACTAATTTAACATTAGTGAAATAGATCAAAAATATTAATATAATTACTATAAAATACAAGAACCATTTTCAAGAGGTTCAAAAATTAATGATTGATTAAAAAATTAAAGTATAATTGAATGTTGAAATTAGTCCTGAAGTTAGTTGGTAGTTTTTATAAAGATTAATTTAATTAAAAAATTTAAAAGAGTGCAGGAAACTTCCCTAAAATTTTTTTTTTATCATAAACCGGTGCAGGAAACTTCCCCCCCCCTCTTTTATTATTACATTTTTCGTACTTTTTCCTGTAGCGCAAATTCTTCAAAATCAACAACTTTTTATCTAAAAGTAGCTGACGCAATTGCTTGCTTATCAAATTCTCTCTTTGCTTTATCTTCATTATAACAATACCAATTTTGCCTCGTTTTCATGTCATGTAAGATCGCCTGATTTTACTTTTAGAAGTTTTTCTCAACTTTTTCGTATTATTAACGCATAGTTTTGTCTAAATCATTTTCCTGCATCACTTAAGCTCTCCTTAAATTGTAATAAAAAAATAGGAAAAAATTAAAAAATTTCAATTACATGATTAGTTTATTTGGCGTTAATTTTCCTTTTCCTTCCTCAATATTTCCTCCCTTGCAAATCGCTTTTAATCTTCCACTCTCTTCTTTTCCGCTTCCTCTTATATTTTCTTTCTCAACCTCTATAAAGCCGCTTCTCGCTCAATTCTCTCCATTTCCAGATCCTTGGCAGAGGTCGGCTCATATTATTCATATTATTAGGGCTATTCTTATTTTTAAATGAATTAGGGATGAGCGATTAGGGCATCATAAGACTGCTTGATTTCATGGAATCTCTGGAGATCGCCATGTTTCCCATCTGGATGGTACAATTAAGCCATTCTACGGTATGCTGCCTTCACTTCTTATAAGGTGCAGTTTCGATTGAGTCGCAGAACCTAATATGGGTCCATTTTGTGAGTTGTAGAATAAGATGCAAATAAATTGTATGTTAAGAATTAAAAGAAGAATATTCTTAAAAATCTTTTTTTGTTGAAAAATCATGTTTAATAAATGCAAGCGAAACACCAGAGGAGGGTACCTTCTATTTTATGTATTGACAGTAATGATAAAATTAGTTTTGCTTTCTTCCAGTAATTAGAGAATATTTATACATTTAGTAAAATTAATTTAATCATATATTATTAAATCACTTATCTACTCTAATGTCAGTCTGATCCTTTTTATAAAGTACGAAATAAATTAAAATAAATTCATTTTTTAAAATTATAAGTTATCAATTTTATCCAGGTTTCTTTTGAGTAATAAACGGACTTCTATAATCAATTTTATAATTTTTGCGAAATTTAAACTGTTTCCTATACTTTTCAATGTCTTCCCACTTAAGATAACCATCGCTAATTGTACTCATAACTGCAAGACTCCATGTCTTTTTGAGTTATTTTTCATTTTTTTCGTATTACTAAATCAGCAGTGGGTCAAAGTCTGGCCCACCTAAGGTTGTCGAGCAGTAAAACATCCCATATTTTGCTTGGAAAAATGAATTTAAACCGATTGTTGCTTGATTTGGGGCTTCAAATAGAGGAATGTCGTAAAATCTTTAAAACTTCTCTATGTCTTTTTGCATGGCTTAATAAAACTAAAATAAAATTAATTTAATTTAAAATATATTCTAAATTCAACTATAAAAACTATTATATTTTATGCTTTTTCATTGACAAATTTATCCCAAATAATAAAAGGATTCATTTTACCGCATTTATCAAACACTCCATCTAAATAATTATTGAACTTTCCTGGACAGTATGTCACAGTTAAACACTCATATTTCTTATTATTGGTGAGCTCTTTAATCATTAAAAATTTACTCCGAGAAGGGGCGTTTAAGGGTTTATTTTAGAGATTATATAGCTCCATATCATATTCGTATCTCTGGAAATCTTTCATTATGAAAATCATGATTTACTTATTTTCATATCAACTAATATAAAATATAATATTTAAACTTTAAATTCATTTCTTGAGTTGTGATAGCTTATTTGTTTCTTATTTTACTCAATAATGTTTCATCAATTTGAGGTAATTTTTCCATATTACTTTCATCGTCATCTTATCTGATACTTACAATTTAACTAAACTATCTCTCTTTTTGAATTTAATTTTGACTTGATTCTTCAATCCCTTCCTCTTTTTATTAAATCTACTTATTATTTTATAAGTTTTACTAAATTTTACTTGATTTTTAAGCTTCATCTTTTTGTGTGAGTATGGCCAAGCTCTCTAAAGATTTCTATCTCGTATTGGACTACTAAATTTAATTACTGATCTACTTTGATTTATTTTATTTTTATTATTCGCTTTTCTAAGTCAAAATATTCAAAACCCCAAAACCCCTTAATGAGGTTTATAAGTGCTTTGATTTGTAGGGAATTTGTTAGGGGTTGGGGTTATTAATTTAAATGCGAGACAAAAATTACAAGCTTTTGGGGTCTATTTATGATGAAGAGTATATAAATTTAATGTTTAAACTGCGTTATGGATGTGATATATATAGTGAATAACTCAAACAAGTACTGAACTATAAGTCTATTGCACTGCTCTTAAAGCGTAGTCCCTCAACTGTTCGTTCTCACTGCTTGAAAGGTGTAATTAAAGCAATAATAGCTGAATTCTTACCCTAAGAGGAAGTCTAAGTTTCTATAGAAGCATATTGACTATCTTATTAATGAAAAAACTTTGCAGTATTGGGCTCACTTCTCTCTCGACTAACGAGCTATTATGTTTCATCGCCAGTTCCCTGAGTTGAAGATCTCTGCATAGTCTGTTGCAAACATTTATAAACGAAACGGTATATCTTATAAAGGTGTAAATCGTATCAAGAGAGTAATTGATTTCACTCTGTCATTTTACAACAACAACTTAAAGTATATTTATAATTAAATGCAGAGAGCCTAATAGAATAATATTAAGTTTATTATGCTGACGAGGCTGTGTTTACCTTCAACACTTTCATCTAGAAGTCTTGGTATAAGAGGCATAGTAATATAGAAGTATATGACTAGAAAGTCAAGGTATAAACAATGGCTATTCTTGGAGGAATTAGCGAGGATACTGGTTTAGAAACTTACCTTATTCATCCTCGCTCTATTAAGACAGAGCAGTATATTAAGTTCTTAGAACAGCTGAGGGAGAAGTACCCTGAATAAGAGATTATACTATTCGTTGATAATCTTTCTGTTCATAAGACCAAAGAAACAAGGAAGAGTTATGAACAACTTAGAATAACGCCAGTGTTCAACGTACCTTACAGTCCATAGTTTAATGGAATTGAGTTCTACTGGGGAATATTAAAAGTTCATTACAAGAAACTGCTGCTATATCACTTGATGCATGACCTACCTATCGACACAGTAAACTTTATTAAAAGCTCAGCGAAGAGAGTAGATAATTTGTTCGCTTAAAAGTGTGCTAAAGAAGGGAGAGTGAATGTATATAAATAAGTTTTTTAGTTAAGTTAATGAATATATAAGTCACATTTAAAATTCTTTAGAGGGAGCTGGCTTCTCTTTCTTTTCTTCTACTTCTTGCTTCCCTCCTCCTAAGTTTCTTCTCTTGCTGCCAGCTCTCAGCATCTATATTCATTTACTCTGGAGGCTTAATATTTGAATAAAGTCTCTTGCTAACTTCATACTTTGTCTGCGACTTTCGCTCTCTATGAAGCTTGCTCGATTCCTTCATCAAGAAGATGCCAGTACCAGATTTTTCTAAAGAGGTAAGCTACAAATCTTACTTGAAATATAAGGGTGCTTCTGCAGCTCTGATAGCCAGCTCTCACTT
>ARYC01003344.1:0-24149 GCA_000711775.1 Oxytricha trifallax | reverse complement strand
GCTTCGAGCATGCAACTGCCTACTTGATTGTAAGGGGTGATAAAGAGGAGTGGATTTACGAATGAGAGTGAGTTTAGGTGAATTCGTTATATTGAAGTTTAAATTCAGCATGTTAAATATTTAATCACATATAATTCATACCTCTATCAACAGCAATCATTACTATACACTGCTGATTTTAATATTGCATAGTTGTATTTATATTTCTATTTTAATTTATTTCAAAACCCCAAAACCCCTCCTTACACGGAATAGCTGTCGTAGTATATTAGAAGTGATGAATAGTCTATTAATTCTCACTCTCAACACAGTTTTTCATCGCAGTCGATTCTGAACTTTGGATTTCTCTGCAATCAAGAGTTAGAGGAAATCAAGCAGAGTGCGCTGAAGCCATAGTAGAAGACTATACTCAAGTGGACATCGGTGGTGCTGGGCACCAACTTCCCCTCAATTCCTAAGCCATTGAAGCTCTCTTACACCTCAGGTACTCTCCTTAACAATGGGTAGGTGCCGCCATCAACGATGGGAATTCTGGGTGGACAAATCATACGACTACCATTGGAGAATGTTGAGTGAGCAGTATCATAGTTAGTCGATATTTCAAGTTTGGCAACTGATGACTAGCTTTGTTATGGCCTTGAGCAGTACCTTCGTATGATTAGAAAGCCATAAAAGTATACAGGGTAGAGAAACTCTAATGTAATGCATAAGAACCTGCAGATAAAGTAGAACGATGAGCTGTGGTAAGGCCTGCAAGACTTCATGAAAGAGGCAGGGTGGGGTTTTCGATTTATCAAATCGTGAGTACTCAAACCATTAACCAATGAATGGATCCTCCAAGAATCCTTACCTGAAACGCCGAGATTCGAAGCTGGCGCTAAAGAAAATCTAAGTGGTTTAACAATACAAGGTGGAGGGCATGAAACCCAAGGATATAGCAATTGAAATGGGTGTGGATCGACGATTTGTATACAAAGCAATCGAGAAGTTCAAGTATGAGGTGGAGCACAGGGTGCTGAATCCAAAACAAAAGCTCAAGAATGGGAGGAAGAATATGCGGAGCAACCCGCTGTTGCTGAAGGTGATTGCTACTATACTTGAACAGCAAGGCATCTACAAGATCACTGGCTGGCGCCTGCATCATAACTTGCTTGAATTGCAGAGTAAGGACTAAGAATAATAAGAACCTAACAGTGCCCAGCGTTGCTACGCTATTAAAGGTACTCAAGGAAAGTTTCCATTTACGATTTGGCAAAGCCCAGAACGCCAATGCGAAGTATAGAGACCCATCCTTCAACTAGAAGAGGCTTTGGGTGTCAAGACTGCTCGCGCAGCTATTCTTGGAAGATGCAGTGATCATATCAGTGGATGAATCCAATTTCAGGAGCGATTACATGCCTACAAAGCAATGGAGTTTCAATTCAGCTGCCCTTCACAATGAAAACCAATAATTGACTCCTCTCTGGCCCCTGCTGTTGGTAAGACTGAGGTTCTCGTCACCGACGATGTCATCCAGTATGGCGAGATGCTGGTTGGCTACTCTAACATCGAGTCGAACGCATCTATAATCAATGGGGCCAGAAAGTATGATGAAATGAAGACCCCGAACACCCCATTTTTGAAAGACCAAGTTTCAATTCAAGATGAAAGTGACCTGAAAGCTGAAATTCTGAGACCCCAAGCAATTCTGGGAACCCCAAGGTAAGTATTGCTGCTTTTGCTTGACTATTTGAATACAGCGTCATCAGCAGCTCGAGAGATGTCAAATCTTATGGTAAGGGTTCTATAGCAGGTTAAGAAGACAAAATTGGCAATACTGCACGAATAGTGGCTGGATCTGGAATTGTTCCATCAAAAATTTCAAGGCCAAACTCGAAATCGATCTTTCCAAAGTTACGGAGGAAATCTTCCGCCTAGAGACAGCATATCTTTGATGTTAAGGAGTAAAGCATCGCTGCCACCCCTGTCAAATGCAGCGATAAATACCAGTATACTCAGCTGTCACCTATCCTAGAAGCCTCAGAGGGCAGTGCTCAATAGGCATCCCTGCAGAAGCGCTTCAGCGCGATCAGAATATAGAGCTCCTCCAAGAAATCAAGCAGCTAACCATAAACCCCTCTCAAATCTGCTTCTGTTCTCACTCCATTGGTCCAGAACCTGGCCAGTCTCAGACTATAATCAACTCAACGCAAGGGCAGTGAGGTATTGAGCACGAATGGCAATGGAAACATGGCATGCATCACTCCCCGACGCTTGCAGCTGTCCAGCAGGCCTCAAAGCAGCAGCGAAATCACAGAGAATCGACAGGAAGGTAAGCAAATTCTATGGATTTTAACACTTTTATAGATGATTCTAAGTTTCCTAAGTCCATTAAGGGGAGTAATCAAGCAACCCAAGCTGTAGTCGATGCAATTGAGGCCTTACCATCATTCACTTATACTCCCATCGCAGTCGCGAAGCAGCAAGTCAACCAGCGGTTGGGGTCTTACGGGGTCTTGGCTCGAAATTTCTCAATTACCAAGGAATCCACTAAGAGATAGCAATTTTCGATGAGCTTTGTGGCAGCCATCACCAAGGACCAGCTGATCTCTAGCCAAATCATTGAGGGGGCCTTCGATGCTGTGCTGTTCGAGAACTTCCTCTATCACACCCTGCGCCAGCTGCGCACAGACAAGGATCTCGCCCAGAAGAAGATCGTGCTGCTCATGGACAACGCAGTCATTCACAAGTATTCAGAGGTGCTGGAGACTGCTAGGAAGTTCAAGGTCACTGTCCTTTTCAACGCTGAGTACTCACCCTGGCTCAATCCCATCGAGTAGTTGTTCTCCTACATCAAGAGGCACCTCCGCTAGGAGCAAGCTGACAGCAAGTAAGTATTTTGGGCCTAACTTTTCATAGGATCCACCTGGTGAAGCGGCTTTCGCAGATTCTGAAGGCAATGACCAAGACAGACGTCAACAAGCTCTGGGCTTTCAGTGTGAAGCAGTGGTGCAGCACCATCAAGCATGGATTTGTGTGAAGTTGAGCTGAATGATGATGAGTTGAGGAGCTGGAGCAATAGAACTGACCAATACAACCATAGACAGCACTTGAATCGTCAAATTTATTGATTAAAAGCCCCCTTATTACATATCACACTTTTAAATTTTAATTTTAACTAATCAAACCAAAAATCCAAAAACCTCTCTAATTTTCGCTCATTAAAATCGTCATTTTGTCTCCTCCTCCACTAAAGCTGCCGAATTTGGTGCTCAAACAGTCGAGCAGGACTTGAAAGTTGCTGAGCTGGGGGTTTTAAAACATGGAGAATACGATATGGTCTCAAATTTGACGAAACACTCATCAAGCAACGAGTTATTGACCATTTATGGTGATTCCACTCTCGATCGATGAAATTTGGTCACAGATTTTGATAATAGCTGATGATTTTATCAAATAGACAGTAAAATTTGCTACTGGTCATTTAACTAGTGAATTTGACAAAAATTTTGAAGATCATGCTTTAAAATGGGCAATCATAGTTTAAATCTTAATGAATCAACTACATTCAACTATAAGTGTTTGAATACAAACGAAAAGTAAAGTTGGTTAAAATTAATTATTAATAAATATATTTTGATTAATTTATCAGATTTCCTATTTTTATCTATTTTAGCAATACTTGGATGAATTGTAAGTGCATCTCATGACATTGTTATTTATCTTGAATTTTTTTAAGTAGTCTGAAATTTAGAAAGGGTTAATTATTACATTGAGATAATTATATATGGAAAATAATTGCTATTTTATGGAGAGACAACCAGTTCAGTTCATCCAATGTTAATTCTCATTTTAAAAGAATGTGAGTTGCAGTTGTAACTCATACTTCTGCCTTTGTTTATCCAGCGAGCTTAGATAGACAACTATTTCTTCCTTAATCTCATCTCTCTGAATATTTTTTGGTGGCACCTTAATATCTTTAAAATGTCTTAATTGGAAAATAAGTTCAAGCGTTTGTTTAGGATACATCCCACACCACAATAGCAATATATAGCAATACACTTTCTATTTAGATTAGGATTTTGAGTAGGATTTCAATTTAGTGTAGTTATTATTATTTGAGTTATTTAATCATATGATTTAAATTATGAATATAAATATCATTCGATTAATGATTTTAGCTTTCTTCTCATTCCATCTTTTTGTAGACTCTCTGTTACTGATTTTTCATAAAATTGTCGAATTTTCTGCATTTTACTATCACTTTTTATAGTTTTACTCCTCTTCCCAAGTATATTCTCTTTTTATTAATGAAGTTTTCTCAAATATTGTTCTTTATCTTCATCGTGGTTCGTTTCTTAATCATCATTCGATTTCATATCAAGTATTGCTTTTTAATAGTTATTCGATTCTATATGGACTTCCATCTTTTTCTTTGTGTTTATTAACTCTTTGATTTACTCTTAATCATCTTATTAACTAGCATCTACTGGTCTCTTTATTGATATGATATTCATTTTATGGTCTTGACTTATTTTAAGGACTACTTTAATTTTCATTTTAGAATTCTTTAGCTTTTAGTAAACTGTCAATTTGTTAATTCAACTACCTTATTTTCCGTCCTTTCCTCTTCATCTATTTTTACCATTTTAATCGCTATTCCCGTTTAAACAGAATGCTGTTAAGTAGTCACCAAATACCTTTGGTGACTTAGTTTCAGTGGTTACTATTTTGTCTAAGGGTTTTGCTAAAGCTTTAGAAGTTTATATATTTTCTTGAACACTATCGAGTTTATTATCATATTGAGTTTTGCTATTAATGTTTTAATTTATTATATTAATTTTAATTTTTCTAAGTGTAACCGATAAGTATAATTAAACAGTTAAATTTCATATTTCAAATATTATTTTAAATTGTAAAATATGAAAAAGCAGGGATTACACATATTTATAAGATGACTCTAATCTATTAAACATTGCTTTTCATATTTACTGGACTTGCCAATCAAAACCTCAAAACCCTTTCAGTAGTTTGATTGAGTTTTTGATTGATAAAAGTAGACTATTAGTGCATACTTTATTAGGGTTTTAATAGGGTTTATGTAGGGGTTTAATGTTTAAATATTAGTATTTTAAGTGAGTATAACAAGCGAGGTTTTAAAATATTTCACACAAACATAAGCTTAGAGTCATGTGGCAGTTCTCTGAATTTTATCTTTCTAAGTTGATGTTTGATTGTTTCTATTGTTTGTTAATTCTCTTAGCTTGGCTTGATAATAGTTGAGTATGCAAGTTCTCTGAGACCTCCATTTATTTTATTTTTATCGAGATATTGTTTGATTCTCTGCTTAGAATCTCTCTCACCCCTGCAGCTAAAGTAATCGTTTCTTGGCATGTCGCTCTCTATTATTATTACTGCTAGAGCCCAGATATCCCATTAAGTGTCTCCATCTCTCCAATCCTCTCTCTCTGGAAAATATCCAGGAGTACCGTATACATTTCCTTATGCAGAGGCTTGCACTCTTTGAGCTCTGTTGAAGTCTATAATATAAACTCTAAGAGGCTGAAAAATTCAACATGATATTCTCTGGCTTTAAGTCTCTATGAACATAGCCTAGCTTGTGAAGCTCTTCAATCCCCTCCACTATTTGCTATACTATCTAGCCAATTTATCTCTGACATCTATTGTCAGATAAGAATTCTCTGTAAGTCATTTCAAGTAATGGAAGCCTGAAGGCTACATGATCTTTACAAGTAAAATAGCATCAAGCTAGATGATATGACTGCACTCATTTAACTTTGCCTTTTAAAGAGCATAATACTCATTTGCAAATTCCATTGGAACTTGTCATCAGCAAGGAAGTAATTGAATGGATATATCTTGTAAGCATATTAGTCATCAGTAATGACTCTCTTCTCTCTTTTATCTTCAAGAGTGAGATAGCTTTCTAGGCAAGAATCTAAGTCAATGATTTTTAATATAGGAATCTTCATTGCCTCTATTTTAACCATGATTTTATTGATCTCAGAGACTGGAATGTTTTTGACTGCTTTCTTCATTTTTATTTACTTCTAGATTTTAACTCTAAGAGACTTCACTGGGTTTCTTGATCTTCTCTTTTAGAGGAATCTATTCCCTGTAGGTATGAATAAAGACAAACTTTATTTGTGCTTTTTCTTTAAGTGCCCTTTGAGGTCTCTAGTATGAGAATATGGCTTCTCACAGAACTCACAGACATACTTCCCATCTTTTAATGCTTGAGATATAATTTTGGCATTTCGTTGTGTATATCTCTCAAGTGTCTCTTATAAGTTGACTTGTAAGGGAAAACTTTATTGCATTTTTTGCATTAATTGTCAACTTTGGCTGGTATTTATTAATGCTCTATGGCTGGTTGTTTAACCTCCTCTTCAATTTGCAAAGCTTCTTTGATGACCTCCTACTTAACTTATATTTAAATCTCAAAGCTAGACTGGTCAAAGTTGTCATAAGTAGGCTCCCACTGAGTATAAGCGTCTCTGGTCTCTACTTTTCTTGGTTGCTGGAATGATAACTTTTATTGACTTGATCCAAGTAATGCCGCTCTTTTTAACAGGTTAGCGCTCATTTTAGTTTGCTGATATATTTTATTATAATAATGATAAAATATACCTTGATAAACTATAGTAGTCGAGTATAAGACACTCTGGTAGATTCTTTGCTGAGAGGTAAGAAAATTAAATAATCATAAAAGACTCTAAGTTGACATATTTTATGAGAATTTTAAACATTTTAGTAAATTAAAATACTCCTAATGAAGTTTTGTTTCTCTAGGAGGTCCTCCAAATCAAGTTTGAACTTAATTTGGAGGTAAGGTTATTAAAAATTTTTTAATTTAATATGCTCCTAATTAAGTTTTAACCTTAAAATTTAACTCCTAATAAAGTTTGAACTTAATTTGGAGGACCTCCTAAAATAATTAAACATTATTAGGAGCAATTTAATGGAGATAGTTTGATAAAAATGGAAATCATCTGTGAAACTTGGAGCAAGTTTTCAATGCTTCTCCGCATATCTTTTCAAGGTTGACCTCCAGTAGGTCCTCCCTATTTAGTAGTAAGATTTTAATAAACTTAGAATGGATATCCATAATTTTAAATTTCATTTACATTTCTAGAAAGAGGAAGCAAGATGGAGTCTATGAATGATGCAATGAAGAGAATTTAATCTCAAGATTTAATAGGAAAATTTCGAAGTAAAGAGGACCTTTATAGATATTTGGTATAGCAAGGTAAGTTGTTAAGTAAGATTAGTAAATCCATTATAGTTGGATTGTTCTTGCCGACTTTGGGGGAACTAAAATCTCATTCTTCAAAGCCTTATTGAGTGAAGAGAAAAAAGCTTTTAAGTCTAATGAAATTATGATGATAGAGATACCTAACTACCCTGAAATATCAGTGACTAACCTATATGACGATGCTATGAGTGATCCGGACGTAGGTCTCTACCTTCCATCAAAGCTACAGCTCTCTAATAAGTTGCCAGAGAGAAACTTCTTCTTTGGTGTTCTTGCAACTCTGAAACCTTAGTACTTAAATGAAGTTATTTAAGAAGCTCACAAGAAACGATATAGCATTTCTCCTGAAGAAAAAGAGAAGCAAGGTTTTAAAATAAGTGATACCTGGCTGTAGGAACTTTATAAGCATCCTTTCATCTCAAGTAATCTTAGTCTTCTAAGTTTATAGAAAAACCTGGTACTGCTATATACTTGATGAAAGAGCGCAGCAAATTAAACAGAGAGAGAAAGTCTCGAGTAAAACATGAATTGATAAGAGGCTCTTCAAAGATTTATAAAAGCCAGAAGAGATGAACATAGATGCAGGAGCTGGCACTAAGAGAAGAAACATAGGCCCAAGCAAAGCACTAAGAGGAAGAAAAGAAAGAGAAGTGAACCAAATCCCTTTACGGGCAAATTTAATATGTGAACTTATTCATTCGTTTAAATCTAAAACTTTTTTATAAACACAAAATCTCCCTTCTCTTGCGCACACTTTAGCTTTATCATCACTGAATCTCTTAGCTGCACTCTTAATAAAAACGACAGGATCTATCTTTAAATCATGCATCAGATGGTAGAGCAGCAATTTTTTATAATGACCTTTCAATAATCCCCAATATAATTCAATTCCATTGAACTAAGGGCTGTAAGGAACATTAAATACAGGTGTTATATTTAGCCTTTCATATTCCTTCCTTGAGTCTTTAGTTTTATGAACTGACAAGTTATCAACGAATAGAATAATCTCTTAGTCAGTGTACTTATCTCTCAGTTATTGCAAGAACTTAATATATTATTCAGTCTTTATAGAACGCGGGTGAATAACATAAGTCTCGAGGCCATTATCTTCGCTTATTCCACCAAGAATAGCATGAGTTTATACCTTAACTTTTTAATCATAAACTTCTATATTACTATACCTCTTGTACCAAGACCTTGATATAAAGGTATTGAATGTAAATACAGCTTCATCAGCGTGTATGAACTTTATATTATGCTCTTAAGACCTCTGCATTTAATCGAATATATAATTTAAATTATCCTTATAAAATGGAACATTAAAGTCAATCACTCTCTTAATGCGATTGACTGTCTTGTAAGATATTCCATTCTTTTTATATATGTTTGCTATAGATTAAGCAGAGATGTGAAGCTCAGGAAATTGGCGATGAAACATCACAGCTCTCTAGGCCAGAGAGAAGTGAGCCCAGTATTTAAGAGTCTTATCATTAATAAGATATTCAATATGAAGCTGTTAAAATTTTAAGGGTCTCGTAGGCTTAGAATTAAGATTCTATCTCTTTAAATTCAATGCTAATAGACAGTGAGACCTCACAGTTGCTGGAGATTTATGGATGAGCCTTGCTATAGACGTATAATTTAGAACAGGCTTGAGTTATTCACTATATTCATCACATCCATATCGCAACTTAAACAATAAATCTATATACTCACTGTCATAAACTGACCCCAAACCTCGCATATACTACTTAAACTACTAATATTTAAACATTAAACCCCTACATAAACCCTATTAAAACCCTAATAAAGTATTCACTAATAGTCTACTTTTATCAATCAAAAACTCAATCAAACTACTGAAAGGGTTTTGGGGTTTTGAATGATGCAGTTATCAGGTCTGTGTCTAGTTTCACGATAGTTTGAAGTTGCTTGATAATTTTATCATTCCTTTATTTGGTTTCCTTAGTTGGCCTTGTGGTTGATTCCATTATATTTTTCTTCTTTTTAAACTATCTCTTATTTTTTGCGACAATTAAAATTAAATAAGTTATTCAAGTTAATCTCGTTAGTCCTTATTTTGATTGTTTTATATCGATTTTATTCGTCTGTAATTGTATTTTTCCTTGACATATGACTTAAATTTCATTCATAACCAAGAGTTTCATTTAAATGTATTAGTTCAGAGTCACAAAATTATTCTAGATTTATATAGCAATTTTTTTGGAGAAGAATTGACACATTTTGTAAAACTTTTATGAGGACTGCTTTGACAATATCTTCTTGATCATATTCGTAAGAAACTTGTTCGAAAAGGGAGTTGTAGATGTTTGCAGTTTCCAACTTTAACGATTTGCCTTTTTACATCTTTAGCTTAACTAATAAAGTTGACGTCCTTCGTGATATGATCTGTCTATTAACTCTTTAATTTAAAAGATAAGTTATTTCAATAAATCTAATCCCATCATTAATTTATTATAGAATAAATATTTCATGTTATCTTTATTTATATTGTATATAATTATACCATTGTGAGAATATCTATATGAAATGGAGTCAGAAATATATTAATATTTATTTGAAAATTAGTAAAAAGCATTTTAATTGAATAATTATCAGTAAATTAGTTAGTAATTACAGTAGATAAAAATTAAAATGATTTACCATTTTAAAAATACCTCAAATAAAAAATTATAAAAGAAAAAGTATAATTGAGAAACATATTAATCTTACTTGAATTAATTAAATGCTTTATTTTTTATTTAAATTATCTCATCTCAAATTGAAACTATAAAAACTATTTAATAAATAGATAGTTTATAATCATTTTATTTTATGTTAATATTAATAGTAGATTCTATGCATTAAAGTTTAAACTGGATCTCTTAAATTAAGTAGATTTAAATTATAGGTTGTAAAAAAGCATAGACATGATATATTAATTGATCTCATTCAATTTTACAATTATTATATTAGATTAAATTTTTACGATCCATTATAATTATTTTTTTATATTAGATAGTACTCAAGGTAAAATAAGCAGTGAAAATATAATAAAAAGTGGTAATAATGACTAGAATTGTAATTCATTATTTAAACTGATTTTCCTGCTCCTTGTTCTTGATTGCTACCTGTTCCTCATTTTAGTTATCTTTTTTCCTCTCTTTCTCATTTCTATTGAGCTTTTTATCATTCAATGCTTCTATTTGAGTTTATTAGCGCTCTTCTCCTTTAGGGTCTCCTTGTCTGTTCTCAAATGAGCTTTGGAGAGGGTATGACCCATTTTTGCGTTCTTCCCTATGCTTTATCTTTTAATATTTATTATCTGTATTTAAAGAATTATATGGTTAAATTAAAAACAAAGATTTTGGTATTATTAACATGCAATTTTAATATATAACTATGAAAACCATAATCATATAATTAATTATAATTATATGAGGTGATGGTTTAATAGATAAGTAATTCAATTGAATCGAAACTGATGAGAAAGTTACGAGATTTGAAAGGCAGTTATCGCAGTTTAAGATTTTGACTATCTTAAACTTACTTATTAGTGAGATATGTTTAACACTCAAACTTATTAAGAAGAAACATCTATAATGAAAAGCATTTATTAATGCAGGCTAGGAGAAAGTGATTACAGGAGAGTGTTATAAATGAAGAATACATATCACCAACATCTTATAATTAGATATACCTATATAATAAAAAGATATGGGCTATTATTTTAAAATTACTCATAAATTAGAGCAGATTCTCTAGAATAAATTAAAAGTCAAATCGCTGACCTAAATTAATTGAGAGCAACTAGAAATCCTCAAGGTAAATGGTGGCATCAGCGCTGGGGGAGGATTCATAATTATTTAATGCTATTAAATTTGACATGATTTTCACCTAGAGAATTAAGGAATATTAAGAAATTATTGTTTATGGTATGATTATTATTTACTTTAAATCAATTTCACAAATAAATGAAACATTTAAAAATAAGATTAATTATTTGTAAGTTAATAGAATGGCATTGCTCTTAAATAGGAGTTAAATCTTAATTACATTAAGCAAACCTTGATTTAGATGCGGTAGACTCTTCATTGAATGTATTCAAAATATAGCCTTTATTAAAAACACAAACATTTTCTTAACGATTAATGCCTAAATATCAAATTAAATTATTTGAATATAATTATATTTTTTTAATATTTTTCGTAACAAATATGAGAAAATATTCATTATAAACTGCAATATTGCTGTAAATTCATTATAAGCTTATATTATAATTAAGAGGAGTCTCAATGCTAATGCGAGGAAATGCGAATATTTATTTATGTTAAATCAAGTGTTTTTATGGTCTTTTATTGTATGTTTTTTGGATAGTTTTGTTGTACTTAATATATGAGTAGTTATTATTATTTATTTAAGCTTTCTTCACACAACAAATGACTTTGCAATAGAGAATTTAGCTATTTATTAGATTATTTTTAAAAAGTTTTTTTAAAACAAAACTTTGGGAAATTTTAAAACATAATCATGGCCAAATTATATCCATTTGTTACAGTTTATATTACTTCTAAGAAATAATATAATTAGTAGTTACCTGTTTTATACTTATAATTACTATCGCTGTATATTTTTTTAAATGCTTACTTCTTAAACTTTTATTAAATAAACAAGAGTTAGTGATAATTTTAAGACGACTCATTGAATTGCTTGCTGCTTAATGATGTAACTGTAGCTTGAAGACTGCATAATAATTTAAAAGTTTTTTAGGAGAGCCATTGGCATAGGTAGCATCACTTGATCTGGCGAAATTGATTCATCTCTGTTAGCACTCATCATTTACTCGAATTATAAGAATTCCAAGATTATTCTAACCTATAACAGACAATATAGCAAAAGAAGTTACTTTTCTTTTCTTATAATTATGATTTTAATAATGTGATCAATTCGAGGTTTATGGGATCCACGATCTAATATATCTTGATAATATGTATGGGTCAAGCATTTTAAGTTTGAAAGTCTTCGCTTCCTTGTATACTGAGCCTTTCATTTTCTTGTTCCCTATCCTCCCTTTTCCCCTATTCTTTTGAGATTAAAAATTTGGATGTTGTCTCCGTTTTCTTAAATTTAGATTGGTTGTCAAAGATTTTAACTTAAATTGAGAACCTAAGTTACGTTTTTCTTAGTTGTTCCTTCATTCTTGTTTTTATCATTAAAATGAATTCTGATTTTAGGAAGTAAGCATGTTTTTAGAGACATTTTAAGTATATTTCAACTTTATTCATGTGGTTGAAGTATTCAGATGTGATGCTGAGGTATGTTTTTTTGTTAGCACTGAATCTTTATAAAATGCAAATGTTGAATAATTTGATAAGGTCAGTAAGAGTTTATTTCCATGGAGCCTATTACGTTAATAAAAGAAGGTCTCCTAGTTTTTTCTCATCTATAGCCACTTATTTTATTAAATATATATCGTAGAACCTTTTTTAGATCTCTAAAATTGCTTGAGCGAATGCTTTTGTGGGTTCATAGAATGTTGAGTCATATTGTGTTGACCCAGATTGATAAGAATGATTCTCTTTTATTAATTTTTTCTTGATTTCAAGCCTTAGTTATGCTTTCCACATCGTTGTGGTTGGTTCCAAGTTAGTTTAATTAATTATTATAATATTAATTGTTATTAATTTATAAACTTTAATGATGATCCATATTTAGTACTAACTGAAACTAAATTATTAAAAGTTTCTATTTAGTACTAAATTTTATCGGTGATGTAAAGGAATATAAAAAATTGAGTGACAGTAAAATAAATAAAAGTGCAGACAGGTTAATTTAAAATGTAGACTTCAGAAATACAAATCTCAACTTTATGATTTTTTGTTGTCTAATTTACTTTTTTTAAAAAATATTTAATATTTTTATTTTGAGTACAAAACTATTTTAGCTCATTTCATGATAGGATAATCTCTTAGGTACTCTATGTTAAACTTCTGAATCCCTTTTAATATTATACACATCTAAATGAGTGGAGAACCCTTATTTGGTGATATATATGAGGGTGTAGAATAGGAACTTGGTTAGACTATTGTATTTTATTATTTAAGCTTTAAAACAATCATTCATGCTAGTCACCGATTTCTATGGTTAGGAAGGTTTTCTTTCGTCATGTAAACCTAAAATACTCCAATTGAATAGCTTCATGCAGCTCTGTTTTTACCATTATCATATCTAAGTTGGCATTTGTTAATAAAGAAACTCTCATGCAAAAACAACATCTTCTAAATAATTGCCAAGTCTTTTTTATAGCATTCCTTAGCTCTCCATTTCTTTTCGTTAATTTTTGATTCTAATTATAGGCACAACTCATAATTTAGACTTGCAAAAGAAGACTAAGAAGATCAAAATATTAGAAATTGATCGAATCAGCACTTGAATCAACAGAGGAGAATGAAGGAAGGTATGGGCTTCAAGCTGGAGAGCTTCTCAGTGGTGCAGCAATTTAATCTTCTTTATTTTACAGAAACACTTCATTACACTGCTTATAGCCACTTTGCACATTTCTTAATCTTTATTTAGTAATTATGATGATTTTCATTAGTGTAAACTCCATATAATTTTAAGGCAAATCAATTTTCCTCAAATACAAATTTGATAACTCTGAGTCGAATTGAAATAGTCTTGGCGATTTCTTGTTTGCATAAGCAGACTTCTATTAGCAAAAGACTTTAAACAAATTAGTCTTTTTGGTATTCCTGAGTCACTTATTGTAGGAATGCATTCGAATTTGGGAAATTAATTTAAATTAAATAAATAATTTATTAAATTATTGGCAGTTAAAGTTGTCCAATTTGAAACGATCTTGGGCTCATTCGATAGAGAATTCAAAATTAGCTGGACTTTATTATTGGCGTTACTATTTTATCGCATCCCTGGAGCGAGATAACTCGACTTTAATTAAACCCATCAAAATTCATTAAATTATACCCTCACATTAAAGTCGAGTTATCTCGCTCCAGGGGTGCAATAAAATAGTACCGCCAATAATAAAGTCCAGCTAATTTTGAATTCTCTATCGAATGAGCCCAAGATCGTTTAAATTGGACAACTTTAACTGCCAATAATTTAATAAATTATTTATTTAATTTAAATTAATTTCCCAAATTCGAATGTATTCCTACAATAATTGTAGTTTTTAATAAATACCCCAAATTTTCCATTCTTGGCCCCAACTACTTTGGTACTTTAGACACCCCAATGATGTATTTCCTTATTTGTCTACAGATGTTTTATTTTTGCTTTAGTTGAAGTTGTATGATGCTTTTTTAGAATAAGTGCGGAGCTTTGCTATCATTGCTATATCGATCTTATGATTAACTTCCTTCGCCATCAGTTTTTTAATCATAATGAAACTGCTTTTATCTTGCACTATAGATAACTATGGGAACAAGGAAGTTTTGAATTAAGATAGCCATGAATTAAGTAACTCATAGAAGCATTGACATCTTAAATATTGTTGAGCAAATTTGCATAAGCATCGGGGGCGGCCAAAGCCTTCTAACAATCATTGGGAGATCTGAGAAAATTGTTCATGTAATGGAGTAAGTATCAGAATAAATTTCACTTCCAACTAAATTGCCCATTCTTGCTCTGATTTCTGTTGGAATTTTGCTTCTTTACATTCCTTTACATTCAAAACGCATTTAATATTCTGATAAGTTTAGTCTAAAAATACTAAATGCATAATTTTATTCTTAGAGAAGGCGAAACCTACATTATTCCCTTGAGCAAGTTATAATTATATTAATTTCATATAATGATTATTAAAATTATAATTTAAGTAATTAAGAATTTTTTGCTTATTGATTTATTATAATAGATTTTATAATTTAATGTAAGCAAATTTTACTTGTTCTTTTGTATTACAACTCAAAGCCACAAAATTTAATAGCGTTTTTTATAATTACTTGTTTTTTTAATTAAATATTATCAATCCTCTTATTCGATAAGATATTATACTTTTATTAGACATCATCACTATTTTGAGCTCCTTCCTACGTGTTTTACTGGTATGATAAAGAAGCAGAGTTGTTATGGTCAAAACTCACTAGCCTTGGTCTGGTGATATTTTAATAATCGTCAGAGGCATATCTAGGGTTGTTGAATCTATTGAGGCTTTCTCTCTCTTCTATGGAGCTCCAGTCCTCCTCGTTACCACTATAAATGACTTTCTTTGAGATAAAATCTCGCTTTATCGAGATGGGTGTATAAGAGGGTAAGTCGTCATAAATAAATGATGGGGCTTGGGTTTAATGAACTTGCTATAATTATTGAGCTTTCTTAGCTCTAATTTTACTAATTATATCTAGTAAATTGAGGGTCTTGGTTCAGCTTGTTGGGGTTTTATGAATTTGTTGTTAATAGAGAGAAGTCTAAGCATTTAGAGTAGTTGTTGAGGTCAGATTTGGACTATCTCTTAGTTGGTGTCTTCTTTAAATTATGTCTTAGTCAGCTGAATTTAGTAATCGTTGATAAGTTAATGTCCTTTTCTTATTAGGTTTTTGCTATAAAAGTTATGATTTCTAGCAGATAGTGTCCCCATTCTATTTATTGATTTCTATTATTTGGACATTGTATTTTAATAAGTGGTAAAAGTCTCTGTTTTCTATGTCGTACCAATAATAATATCTCTATATGCTTTGGTCAGTATTCATATTCTGTGTTTGTAATTTTATATTTTATATCTTAATTATAATTATCCTCAATTAAATTAAAACAATATAGGAACATTCTAAACAAAAGTAATTTGTTAGATTAATAAAAAATTAATAATATAATTGATACTAATTATTTAGTAAACATATAATTCAATTGCTAGCATTCAATCGAAATTCAATATTTTTTTAATAAAAACATTAATTTAAATGAATTTAATTGCAACAATGACATGATTTGTTTCAAGCTCTATAAATCCATTAAAACCATTTATAAATTTATTATTTATAGGTTAAGATATTGATAAATTTACCAAAATATCAACGCTTCTTTTCCAAAAAAGGAAAAAGATAAAGATAATAGGCATAAATGACGAGGTTGATGATGAGGAAGGAGATAATTAAAATTTGGTGAAATATAAACCATATGATAATATACCAGATATCGATTAACTTGAAAGCCTAAAATATCATATAATCGTTATAATAATAGTAATTAATTACCATTTTTAAATAATAAACATGTTTACAACAATTTATATTAATTTCTATTTCGATTAATCAATTAATTATTTGTTTACTATGATAGTAAACTAATGAATTGCTCGAAGCATACTTAGTTTTCTAATTTTCTAGTTAAAGCAACTCAAAGAAACAGTTAAAATATTTTCTAAAAGCTCTTTTTAATAGTTTAAATAGCCTCATTTAGATTTGACTATATCAAATTCTCTAATTAATTTATAAAATACAGAATAATACATATAAGTATATGTAAAGATAGCTTTTTATCAAGCAATTAAATAGTTAACCAACTAATTGGGTACGCATGCATGCAAATCAATAGACAGAGCATATACTTTCATCAGAGCCTTCTTCGCTAATAAAATATTAGAAACTCCATCAGTAAAAGCTGTGTATTCAGACAGATTTGTCATTTGCTGCTTTGCTTGCTGATATCAGCTTGGCCTCATAAGATTCCAACAAATCCAGGGTTGACTCTCAAATAGCAAACTTACCTAGAAATTGCAGGATCATTGAAAATATATAATTTAACTTATAAGTATGAAGGTAGTAATGATTAATATGAAGTTAATGACGAGACCAAGTTTGTATCTGGTAAAGCTCACTAAATGTGGAGATGTCAAGTCAGCTCGATAAAGAACATTCAAAACTAGCTGGTCTTAACTACTATTCTATCATGTTGTCAGACTGGATAAATCTACTAAAATTCAATTCCAATAAGTTCTATTTATAATTATTTATTTTGCTCCTATCAAATGATAAAGCAACTATTAAGCCCAGCAAGTTTTGTGTTGATAATCACACTAGCAGCATATTGTCGAGGTTAAAACAAAGGTAATTCTAATAAATTTGTTTATATTATTATATTTACTCAAATAAAATTAATTTAAATGTATAAGTTAAATGAACATGCCTTAAAGCAGTATCTGCAGGATAGAGTAAACAGCAGGCTTACTTGAATTCTAAAATGCAGGGTGGCTATCTCATAAACATGAATAACCAATGCCAACAAACTGTACTACTTATCATAATTGATAAACATTAAATTACACAAAAATATTTATTTAATATTGAGAGAAAGAGAATTGAAATAGGAATCATTTCCATGTAAGTTGACAGCAAGTAAGCATGGGAGTTATTCTCGTAAGTGTCAGTTTTGGTAGAGTACTCTTCCACTAGCTGCTTAAAGAGACTGAACTTGAGAAGCAATTCCAGGCAATCATGACATCTTCATGGTCGTCAAAAGATGACCCCAGGTCTTCATGACATCGTTATAAGGAGAGAAGAATTGCTTAGTATTAATTTGCTTTATTGCCTCTGATGATTTTAACAGATTTATCGTAGATCTTCCTCATGTACTTTGTGGCTTTTGTATGATTTAGTTATCAAAATAATAATAATAATATTTATAATTTAATAAAGTAAGTGAGTTTAGTTTAGTTTAACTAGGATTATAATTATTTTATTAATAATCCTATTAAATATCTTAACTTACATTCAATGTCCGGCCTTTTTCAAACTGTCATTAGACTGAATTCAACACTTGGCTTTTAAAAATAGGTGCATTAGACAGTTCTTTGAATAAGTGGAGATATTCAATCTTTGAGATTGTAGTTATAGAGTTAATTTAGTAATACCATATTTAACAATATTAATTTATTTAATTAAAAATATATGTAAAATAATGCAAACAGTCCTATTGAACTATCATTTGTTTTTAACTGATTTCATTCAGATCACTTAATGGTACATATGCGGAAAGCACTTACTAGCTAAAACTAGAACACACTCTTAGGCTTCCTGATGCTGAATCCGATTTGAAAGTAGATGCAACTTTGCTCTGTTTAGTGTTTATACAAAGTCTCATTTATTTGCTGTGCAGGTTATATGAGAAGCTCATTATGAAAAATATTTCAGAATATTTTTTATTAAATTAAATATGGCATTCAAATATTTAAATTTATATGAGGATTGCTGGATTCATAAACTATTGTTACTTTGCTCAGTGATCGAATTGATTTCAGCTTCCTACGACTAATGCAGCAATTGCCAACACTGTTTCGACAACAACTTCTTTAACTTTACTAACACAATCTTCTTCTTAATTTCTTAGATTTATAGATTATTGGGGCTCATACAGATGTAGTGGTATTAGAAACTAAGTAAAGAGATTACAATTATTTTTATAAATCCCATTGATAAATGTAAAATAGGTGACAAAAAGGTGACAAAAGGTAACATTGAATCTTTAATAATCAATAAATAGCCCAATTAATGATAGATTTTTATTATAATTTGAATAAGTTTACAATTAAACACTAGCTATTAATAATGAAAATAGATACTCTCAATCTAACTGAAACTAATCATACCAGCTATATCAATGAACGATATTGAATCAGAGCATTAAGCCTCACAGCTCTAAATGGCGACGTCCCTTAGACAGTAAACTAATCCAGGATGATAAAAGCACATGGCCAGTACTAATGGCTTCCAGTAGTGACAATAATGGGTCAGTACTACCAGCTGGGAGCCCTCCAGGCATGGAAGCAGGGGAAGAGGAGAGTATAGAGATAGAAGTATGTACCTTCGATTATCACACGTTGCATGAATCTATATCACATGGCTGCCATAGAACATCAGTGGCTTTGTAGAGCACAATGATAAGGTGACCAACTCTTGCAAGACCGACAATACTTGTGATCCTTTAAGTAGCTGTAAGATTAGTGTTAGCGTATGTCTAGTAATCCATGGTGCATTGGGTACTGGAAAAGCATATTGTTGCAACTCCATTTGCGTTGAGACTGTTGGTATAAGCGCAGGGACTGAATGAGCAGTAGTGATAGAAAGTAATATTCGCTGCTTCCTTATCATTGATCAACTTCTACTCTCTTGGCATCTGAGCCTTCTCCCTATTATGTAAAGAAGTCGTATAAGTGCTCTGCGGTGCCAGAGTGGATGGGAACCCCATTGGTTGAGAAGCCAACGAGTGCAGCGCGCACGGTATACTACTTTAAGATTCCTCTGCTCCCCCATTAGCAAGAGCACTCCATCTTTATTTAACCTCTATATACAGTTAAAGAATCCGCCTTGGTGCCCCACACAAAAAGATAGAGGAAGGCGCTCTGGGCAGAGAGAAAATGTTCAAAAGGCGAGAGAGATTTGCAATTTTAAGATTAATTTGATCAACACATCATTACGATTACTAAGG
Source organism: Oxytricha trifallax (assembly GCA_000711775.1). NCBI lineage: Eukaryota > Ciliophora > Spirotrichea > Sporadotrichida > Oxytrichidae > Oxytricha > Oxytricha trifallax. The sequence continues at coordinate 4,450 of ARYC01003344.1, read as the reverse complement.
AAATATGCCTCAAAGTGCTCGCATAATACCACAGGGTCGTCCGCAAAAAAAATGGTCTCTACTTATCCCGGTCTCCAGCAAAGATGTCTAAGTCGGAGACCCCATCTCCGTGGATATAAACATGGAGAATTGAGTGGTGCCTCTGGCCGCACCCAGTCGAAGATCTTCCCGTGATTTCCTCTGCAATACTGGTTTGACAAAAATGCAGAGAAGCTCAATGTGGAGACCAGCCTCCAGCTAAATGAGTAAGTCAAGAGAGAGAGGAAAAACTCGTGAATGCGGGTGTTATTGAGGAGGTAAAGCCAGAGAGGCGCGAGAGAAGATACGATGACGATGGCAACTACAGATGAGGATGCAGGGCTGGCTGTGGAGGGTGCAGAGGCGGCAGAGATGGCTTCAGAGGATAACACGAAAATGGAAGATGCCTTTGGGGTAGACTACAAAGAGATAGATCAGAGAGTCAAAATACAGTGGAATGCCCAACAATGGAGGAATCGCAGGAGGCATAGGAGGAGCTGGGAAAGATTTTGATGACAAAGAAGTAAAGGAGATTATAAGACTGAGGAGACATGCAGAACGAAAAGATTGTTGAGAGAAAAAATGGAAGACTCATAGCTATAATAAAAATCAGCAACTGAAAATACAAAGTAACAATAATGAATGTGAATAAAAGTAAATTAAGTATCTATAATTATATTGTTCATATAAATTTGATCGATAATTAAGACACTTAAATGATAAAATAAAAAAATAAATAAATAACTCGCATCGAGGGCTTAAAGCCCCCCGAGCATATCATTAAGAAGGGACTCAGTTCCTTTGGTTGTTTCTTCTCTTTTTGTTGTTTTTTCTGTGTCTTTTTGGTTGTCTTTGTTTGTTGTTTGTTTTTCTACCCATGAATTGATTTTGTCTTCTTCGGTCTTGTCTTAAGATGGTGAAGGAGTCGTCACCGACATGTTTATATTTAATTGATGATTAAACTTATAAGACTTTAACTGAGAATTTAATAAGGCCAAGGGAGATAAAAGATTTAAAATTTTCTTTCATGAAGAAGATGAGATCGCTTGAGAGGTTCTTGGAGAAGTTCCAAGGTGTTTTAAATCTAATTGTGTTTGTGTTGAGCATGAGGTCTTGGTCTGTGTCGCAGTACATAATGACATCTTAGTCGTAGGATCTAATTTTTTCAATGGTTTTGAGAAAGGTTCTGATTTGTTTTGGGGTATCAGGGTCATTAGCTATGGTGTGCTAAGCTTTAGTTTCTCTGTCAAGGATGTCTTCGAGTTGTTCGAAGTAGTAGGCAATTGTGTTAGAAAGTCCTTGAGTTGCTGCTTGAATTCTGAGAGAGACGATTTGTTCTTTGAGTTCTAGTGCTTTGAATAGGGTTTTGGCTGAAACTTTGGTACCGCTATTAGCTTCGTCTATAAGAGATTTGAATGCTAGGTCAGTCTTTGTTGTGTAGTAGTAGTCTGGAAGGTCTTTGAACTTTGTGGAGACTTTGTCATTCATTTGGACATCTATTTAGTTACTCATATTTAATAGTGATTAATATTTTATTATTAATTAGGAATCTAGTTTAAAATTTTCCTAGTCAGAAATCTTATTAAAGGGTGATTCCTTAATAAGTATTAGGGGTTCCTATTGAATAGGAATTTTGTTTAGTGACGTATTAGAGGACGTCAAGGATTATTCACCTCCTTCATAGAAGGAGATGTCAGCTTCAGAGTCATAGTCATAGTCTAGTGAACTGGACTTGTCTAGTGGCGCTTAAAGGATGGCGCATTAAGAAGCTAAGTATTCCTACTCTTCCTGTATGAATTGTTAGTTGAGGTTCGAGATCTTTTGCTGAGAGAACCTGTTGTGAAATTGTGAGAGGGCACTTGTGAGTGGTTGGAAGTCAATTTTTGTGTTAATGGGGGAAGAGGGTTATGGAATGAACTCCGGAGTTGAGGAGTTAAGATTTCCAAAATCAGTGGCTGGCTGTTAGGCTTTAGGGATCCATTTATTTTTGACTTAAACTAGGTAAAGAGACTAGGCTAGAAGTTCTAGCCAATTCGCAACATAGTGGTTGTTTTGGTTGTGAGCTCTGATTTTGGCTTCATTTCTAAGTTTGAAGATTAGGGCTGGGTTAATCTGGGCAACTTTTTTGGCGATGTAGATAACTTTTTGGATTGTAAGATGTCCCCAATCGTTGTTCATAGACTCTGAGATGATAGTGTCTATGATGTCTTTGAGTCTAGATCCTCTTATGAGGGTTTAAATGAAGTTCTTTGTGTAGGTCGAGAAGTTGGGCATTTGGCTCTTATGTTCCACTCACTTGGATTATAATTTAATATACACTTAAATGATTAAAATGGTTTTGCATTTGAATTTCTATTTCACTAATTTTTTTACATTATTTTATTTTATTATAATCTAATGTAATTAACAAATGATAAAAAGTTAAACATAATTAACAACCATTACTTCAATTGAATATTCTATTCATATATACATAAAAAAATCGAAGTTAAATTTATTATATATGACATCATAGTAAACTAAAACAATAGTTTTCATACAAAAACTTAATTACTTCCATACATAAAAAACATTTATGAATACATATGAATGAATCATTTAAATATGCTTGTAGATAAGACTGTATAAATTATAACATATAAAAATGTATGATAAAAGAGAAAAAATTATCAATAATAAAACGATATTTATTATAATAAGTTTTATAAGAAAATAAATTGTATTAAAAAAGGAAATAATAAAAAATACGATCTAATAAAAATAAAGTAGAAATAAAAAAACAATTGAAACAAGTTAAGGATTCTTTATGAATAAAATAGAAATATTATAACATATAATATATAAAAGTAGATTTATATTTTATATTTGATAATATTTTAAGCGGATTAAGATATGTAAAACCATATTCCATAAAAATTAATTATAATATTTGACAAATTAAATAAATACAAGATCAAACATTATAGATGATAAATAATTATATAAATGTGTTAAGATAAGAATATTTGAATATAAAAAGTATAAATAATCACAATTACTCAAAAAGAATAAAAAAAGTGTAAAAACATTGAGAATTAACAAAAAAATACCTAAAATATTAACAAATACTTAATAATATATTAAAATCATGGATTACTCTGCCTCCCTGCAACGAGTTCATCAAGAGAGTAAAGAAATGGTATTTTTTAAACGCCCACCAGGCGCCGTACTAAGACTATATCAAGGACGGGGAGCAATAGTAGCTTAATTAGAAAGACGAGAGAAAGGTATATTTAAGGTTATGGGCAGGTGGAAAACGTTCAAAATCATTCAAAACCCCAAAACTCCGTAATGAGGATATAATTGCTTTGATTTGTAGGGAATTTCTTAGGGGTTGGGGTTATTAATAGGTTTTAATGTGAAATTTATAGTAAATGTATTTAATTTAATCACTCAAAATGCACTTTTGGATCATGTGGGAGAGATCTGAAGTTTATCTTACTTAATCACAAAGCTATCTGCTCTATTGATATGTCTGATCTTGAGTTTGGTTTAATTATTATTGACTCAGCCATATGTTTAATTGATTGAGATACTTTGGTTTTGTCTATAAACTACTTGATTCTTTACTTAGCATCTTTTTCGCACCTTGTAGAGTAGTAATCATTGCGAGGCATATCGCACTCTATTATTATTGCTGCTAAAGCCCACAGATCCCACTAAAAGTCTCCATCTCACCAGTCTTCTCTTTTGGATAGTACCCTTGCGTTCCCATTACAGTTCCAAGCCTTGATACTTCCACTCTTTAGGCTCTGTTGAAATCGATTATTGCTACTCTTACAGGTGAGAAGTTTATCATTATATTTTCTGGCTTCAAATCTCTATGAATAAAGCCTAACTTATGTAGCTCTTTTATACCTTGTAAGGTTTAAGTTGCTATTAAAGCAAGCTACTTATATTCCTTTGATCTGTTATGAAATCTCTTAGAGTCATTTCATAGAGTGGGAGTCTGAATGCAGCATGATCCTTGGCAAGGAGAACAGCATCTAGCTTGATTAAGTTACTACACTCTTTAAATTTTGCTTGAGTGAGTACTTGATACTCATTTGTAAACTCCATCTAATATTTATCATCACTTAAGAGATAGTTGAAGGGATACACCTTGTATGCGTATTGATGATCATTGATAACTTTCTTATCAAAGGAGTCCTCTAGAATAAGATAACTTTAAAGAGAAGTATCTAAATCTATCTACGCAAGAACTGTTATTTTCTTGTATTGAATTTGATCATGATTTTTGTGATTTCAGAGGTTAGTTGGTTACGTGCCTTCTTGACGTACTCTAACTCACTAGCTTATTCAGGCACTTCCGCTTTAGAATATTCCCTCTATTTTCTTTTGTTGAGAAGCTTCAACTCAACTTCATGCTTTTCAATTTCTATGTCTTTTTTGT